>CAUYQV010056708.1:0-10060 GCA_963574575.1 Galagoides demidoff | reverse complement strand
ATTAAAAAAATATATTGATAAAGAAAAGGTTAACTCTTGGGCATCAGCAAAAATCACAATAGAGAACAAATGTTTAGAAATATTTCATCATTTTGAAATAAACCATGTTCCATACAATAATGCACTAAAAATTGTGGGATACGTGCTGTCCTTACCAGGAACTAATGCTGCGACTGAACGTGTTTTTTTCTACGGTAAATAAAGTGTGGACATCAAGAAAATCACAATTAAGTGTTGAGACTTTGAAAGCCATTTTATGTGTGAAATATAATTTAACAAATTCTCGTGAAAAACTTCATGACCTTTTAAATAACAACAGCAATCTACTAAAAAAAATTCACTCAAATGAGAAATAGGCCAAAGAATAAAATAATACTATACATATATATATTTTTTTTTGGCCAGGGCTAAGTTTGAACCCACTACCTGCAGCATATGGGGCTGGCGCCCTACTCCTTTGAGCCACAGGTGCTGTCCTATCCATAATTTTTTTAATGTATTATATTTGTAAATTGTACTTATGTAGAAATTAAAAAAATATATATTACAATACTATTTTTGTGTTCTATGAAAATTTTTGTTGTTCTATGGAAGTAGACCAAATTTTTAATTAAGAACCTCCCCTCCACCCGTCAATGGTGTCCCGCATTACCATTATTAAAATCTGGTCACCTTAGCCTAAGCAGGATAAGCAGCCTTGGCAAAAACACCCGGCGGGCCAGATAAATGTCCTAGGCAGGCCGCATGTGGCCCACAGGCCATGTTTTGAGGATACCTGGTTTAAGTAGATGAGACAAATCTGTCTGAATTGGCTAGCATGCATTCATGAACATGAGGGATACTTGTATTTCATTTTAAAATCTGTAAAATGAAGAGAAAGGTTTTGGTAGGAAATTTAAAAGTAAATACACAGTATCTTTCAATAACATTTCAAAAGGTAAGTATCCACAAATCACAAGATTTACTTTATTTCCTCCCTTGCCAGATTTTCCATAAACACTGGAAATCCAACACTTGAGTTGATTTGCTTTAATTGCAGTGTACATATGACTTTGTGAGTTAAATTTGTCTTTATTCATTTTCCAATCTAGCTCTATAAGCACATTTAAGTCATAAAAATGAAAGTTTATATACAAGAAACCAATTTCCACGCTCTTTTCTCTTTTTATCAGCACCCAGGAAGGAAGTGATATGAGCAGCATGCAATGTATAATACTGTAGTAACACCGAGTTTGACTTGACAAACCAAAAATACTGTGTCTCTGGCTTCTTTCATGGTAACCCTGACTGGTTTTCTCAGGCAATAAATGTTATCTCCTCCACATATGAGATTATTTTTCACTAATGAGATTGCTTCAAATTATCAAAAAATGTTCATAAAATATACCCAGTGGATGACAAATCAGTATTGCCAATACTAGGTAATTGTCCCATAGTTTTATAAAATCCATAATCTGCACTTCTAAATACTAAATATTGATTAGTAGTTAATACCATTCACCATATATTTCATACTGGAAATGCCATAAAGATTTATTAGCATTAGATAATGAAATACTACTTTAAAAATATTGTGATAAAATTTCTTATGTGTGCAGTTAAAAAAACACTATTCTTCTGGAAGCAAATTGTAATTTCAAACAAGAGATTCAGATCCCATATAATTGGACTGTTATCAATCACTCTAGAAATAATATGTAGGCACACACGTCTATACGTAAGTGGTATTTTTTTAAGTAAAAGAACAAGACTTGTTGTAGATGTACTACAGTCCTACATTTGAGAGGAATAATTCAACAAACATATCTTTTCATTTAGCTATCAAGTCCATCACCTCATTCTTACTTGGCTCATCCTCTTTTAGTATTGAACTCTACAGTGGTTGTTACAATGACAGTTCTCTAAAACAGGCTTACACTGAGATGTTATATCACATCAATCATCAACGATATGACTTCTTGTGTGTCAAAAGCATAAGCACAAGGCACTTAGTATTGTATACATAAATAGAAAAGGTTGTAAACTCGTTAAAAGAGCTGAGATTGTTTAAAAGAGATCACATTTCATAAATAACATGTTCTAATGTCTACAAACAGCTAGTATTTTAAAAGGTTTCATGATGCAAAATAGGCATTCCAGAAGAAAACTGATTTTTTCAAAGATAATTCAACAATTTTCTAGATTAAGTTAAAAAATAAATCAGGATACATTGTCTGGCATTCTCTAAGTACTAAGAAAACACATTTAATTCTCTATAATATCTTTACTTTAAGACCTGAAGCAATCTGACACCTTCGTGATGCTGTTTTCCAGATAAGACAATCCATGGTCTCAAAACTACTGTGTTAATTTCAAAACACAGTAGTTTAAAGATAACAAAAATGTTATCTTTAAGAACTGGGTTGTTAGTTTTTTGTAAAACTCAGGAGTTCCCTTGCTTGAAAAAATGAATCCGGCATTTACCAGGAGGGACTATCTGAGACTCTGATGGAAATTGAACTTATTCAGGACAATTTCAGGAACAGACCCCTGCTATGATACAGAAGTTCTTTAATATGCAAGTTTACTGATTTTGGTTTTTTATTTGCACATTTAAAAATGGCAGGTTAGATATACCTCACTTGGCCTCTTTGCTCCCTTTAGTTTTATCCCAACATTTTTCTTGATGGGAAGGAGATACAGAACAACCCAACAGAAGACCATAAAGATGTGTAGATGCACTGGAAAGTGATGGGACAGCCCAAGTCCAGTGTTTTGTTCTAAGCTGCAACACTCCATGATTTCCCAATTTTCTGATTCTACATGAACATTCAACAATCATTTACAGGACTTCAGAAAACAATATTTGGAAAGGGCCCAGCCAATGAAACAGAGAAGTGGTACTCTTCCAACATCACAAAGTTGGCCTCTATAAAAGTATATAAACACTCTGAGGTTAAAAAATATGTATGAAGAAAGGGCAAAACTGACATATGGCTTCTGGCCTCTGGCCCATAACCTGGGAGGAAAAGTGAAGTGAGACAGGCAACCAGCTGCTTGCTCATTATGCTGATTAGATTGTTGATCTGGCCAGTTGTACTTTGTTTTCCTCAATCATGACATGCTTGGAAAATTCGGTATCATCAATTCCCAAGTGCTCTTTTAATTTCTTGAGCTCAAAGTCATGGATAATCTTGATGGTCATTAACTTTTCTCTCTTGATTCTCTCCTCAATGTCTTTTGGTACATCAGGTATCATCCAGGCCAACAAAAATTTAACTAAAAACACAATGTGCTGGAGGAAATATAAAGGAAAATTAGAGCATTGTTAAAATTGCCAATTTCTCACAAATTGTTTATTTTAGTCATGCAATAAACTGTGCTTGACACATGAGTTATGAGGACCAGCCAGAAGACATGGGCTTTGTCTTAGAACTTCATACAAAGAACCACATTCAAAAACAAACGAACACATACATACACACTTAAATCTGCAATTAGTGAAATTCCAGTCGAACATGATTGCTGAATATTCCCTCTCTTTCCTCCCTCCTAAAAACCTGAGAAAATATTTGTAAAAGAATTAGACTCAAAAGAGTGAAGAAAGTTGGCCCTCACACTTGTCATCGGTAATATGGTGATTGACGGTGGAAACCAAAAAGACAAAAGCCAATTTTGTTTTAGATCCTAAGAAAAGTTCAGAAAAGAAGGTACCAAGGACTTCTAGGGGTGGAGTTGAAAATGAGGGGATTGATTAGTCAAAAATTTGTATAAGGAGCCCTTGGTTTTCCAGAGCCTCTCTCCTATCTGTATTCAGGTATTGCCTCTCTCCATATCCCATCCCAGTAGGAGCTGTAGAGTTCACTTTTTGTGGAAATTAAATCAGAAAGCTATAAACTCAGTGGTATCACACACAACTGATGGAGAAGTGGTACTATAATAATAATAATAATAATAATAATAATAATAATAATAAAAACACCAGAAAGTGAAGTTCACCCTACTGAATTATGGACTCCTTGGTCCCCTCTGTCTTGCTCAGCTCTCAGAACATAAGCATCTATGAAATATCTCAATAGACAGGAGGTTGGAGAACTTTTCTCTTTTCCCTAGGGAAAATTAACTACTCTATGAAAGCAAAATGACAGATACCAAAATCTGATAGGTCCCCGATGTAAAAGCTGGCTCACTACCTTATCATGCTACAGTGAAACCCACCAAGTGCCACTTCTCTTATAGCACCCAAAGCTTAAAATCAGCTTCTTACTGACTCACAATTAAACATGTGCAGAAGCAACAAATATGCGGGGAAGTCTCTAACATGAAAGCAAGCAATGAAGTAAACAAACAAGAACCAAGACGAAACAGAAACCATAAAGGAAAAAAAAGTATAATAAAAAAGAAAGATAGCAAGCCAGGTCTTCATAGGAGGAAAAATAAATGATAATTAGAATTTCAAAACAAGAAGCATAATATCTGAATATGAGACGTTCCAAAGAGATAGAAGGAAGAAAAAGTTTATCAAAGAAATAATATAAGCAAAAATTTTCAACTTGAAGAGACATAGCAAGTATAAAAAACAATGACTATTGTCCAATAGCACGGAACTCTCTTATAAAATTGCAGCTAGTGAGGAATCCTATAAGGTTATTGTTTCTAAAAGTAGATTGTAAACAAAGACCGGATAATGACAATGTCATTGCATTTTACAACATCAGAAGTGGAAAGAAAATGGAGAAAGTCTTCAAAATTTCAAGAATACCTAAATACAGTTGATTAAAAATGTTTCAGGAAAAAAAATTCTATTCCACATAATCATGTGTAAGAAAAGAAAATAAATTTCCAATATCCAAGTTCTCAAAAACTGACTGCCCATAATTTTCCTCAGAAAATTACTACAGGATGGGTTTCACCAAAATAACCTGTTAAATCCAGAAGGGAAGAAACACAGACTGCAGGTCATACTGCACTCAGAGGAAGAAACAGACCCAGAATGATGCTAGGTTCGAACCCGAGATGATTACCAAAAATTGATAAGAATAATCAATAAAAACAAAAATTCAAACAAAGAAATTTCCCGATGCAATTTACTGGACTGAAAGATGACCTAAATTTCTGATGGAATGAAAGAGTGATAAATACCTAAAGAAGTGAAAGAGGGAGAGAGGGAAAGAAACCAAGAAGAAAAACAATATTATAATAAGGAAATACGTGCAGCAAATAGTACGTGAAACAGATAGGACTAATATTTATAAAGTCCTAATTTATAAATGCTATTGTACTTATCTACAATCTCTTATTCAAAACTCTCATGGACAGAAATATTTTAGAGTTGATATACTTTAATTTTAAAAATATATAATTTATTGAATAAAGCACATATCAGTGGGGTCTGAGGTGGCCCTTTGCAACAAACACTTAAACATCTCTGCAGCAAAATAAATGGTCACTATACAAATAGGCTTAAGTCATGTCAGATAAGGTATTGCTGCTAATTAAGTTGCCAAAATACATTGCATTCTGAGGTTTGGGCTTTCAGAATAAGAAATTGTGGACCTGTATGAATAAAAGATTATGCTGTCATTCTATTGAGAGGTAGGAGAAAGATAAAGTTTCCATCTGTGTCCGTGCACCCGTGCACACGTGTGTCAGTGTGTGCTGTGATGTACACGAGCTTTGCCATTCTAGGAAGTCTGTGATTAACATCTAAAACTAGAAAGAGATAGCTGCAAAAATGTGTTGTTTTGCCACATAGATATAACTATTAGAAGAATGAGCTTAAAAAATTGACATAATTGCCTTTGCACATTAGGATATAAAGATAGGGATGAGTACTTGGGCTTCTTCCATGACTCATTGAGATAACACTAACTTTGTGATGAGCAGGTATCTTTAGAAATATTCAGCTAAAGGGAGAACAGAGTAATTTGCAAGAAAGTCAAGAGCAGCTTACTTCTATAATTATGATGAAGGTCATCTTAGCAGCAAGGACGTGCCAGAATTGCATATTATGAAAATATTTCCTGTCATCATCAGGAGGATGTCTGTAATCTCTATACCTGCGAAATGAAAATAAATGCAAAAATAGTAGCTACAGCTTCAACTAGAGACATACATTCTTATTATTTCTCTTAAAAGACCCTTCTGGTTCACCACAAAAGTCAAGTCATAGGGGAGATAACTCATATCGTGAAGCATCTACTATTCTTGCTCACATAAAATTATGGCCACTTGCTAATTATGTTCATAGAAATCTATCAGGAGATACACACGTGGCTCTTCTCTCCTGCCAAGACAAACTTTTCTAAAGAGTTTCCACTATTTGTTGTCTACATTTTTATCTTCCCTCCTTGTTAACTTAGTTCCTTCCCTCTCGCCATCAAAACCAATTCAATTACATGGAAGGAATATTTTGATTCTCATTTTGATTATTTCCAGAACAGGACTTGGTATTATTGATCACTTCTATTTTCTTGAAACCCTGTTTGCTCTTGGCTGCTCGGCTTTGCTTTTCTTAACGACCTTTCTGGAGTTGTCTCAGTGCTCAAACTTAGTAAACTCATTCTTTTCTGCAAAGTCACTGGGTATTGCTGTTCTGCAAAGATGTATTCCAGCTGGGAAATGATAACATCAAGGAATGTGTCTCACACCAGGGGCCATGCTCTTGAGCAGCAGGCTGTGATTGTCTATATTCAAACGTGGAATGTAACAGTGTTTGTATCTGCCTGTCTTACAACATTTTGCAATGTCTTTGTTGGAATCCAAATGAAGCAGTTGATATAAGTTAAGGTGCTATTGTGTGTGTGTTGGGGGGAGGTTTGTGTATGTTTAAATTGTATAATAAAAAGATCCTCATAGTACATGATATACTGACTGTGGAAACAGGAGATCCACATGTCCAATCTCACCCTCGCTGCATAGAAGAAACCCTTTTAGTGGCGTGGCTGGTGAACTGATTAGATCATTATGTTGTTATCTCTCTCTTTCTCACTTTATCTCTTTTCTGAGGACACCTAGTTAAATTGGAGTAAGTTAAATGCACATGCAATAGGGTTGTTCTGCGTGATGTACGGATATTACAACTTTGGACGGAGGGGCATTAGATGGCAAGCAATCCTTTTGATACATCTAGAAAATAAGGACTCATTCAAAATTCGTGTTATCTTTATCCATACTAGTCTCTTACTTCTTGACATTTTATCTTTCCAAATAAAAATCACAAGACCTGTGAGTTCTAGATTTTATATACTTCACTTATCCAAGACTTTTGTTGCTTCGAGTAAATCCTTTGCATTGTAAGGCATGAAGGGGATGGATAACTTAATTAAAACATAAACAAACAAAAGGAAACCTGCAAGTGTTGAAGTCTTGCTTTCCCGAAGGTACAGTGTGATTTGGAAAATCAGCTAACAGGAACACTGACAGGCTGTTATTCACATATCCTCTCATGGGGTGCACAGCATTTGTTGAGTAGGCGTAGTAGTAAACTAAACGAGGAATAATGTCTGATGTAAATGCAACGATAAAAGCCTGAAGACAAAGCAGAAGGAAGATCGTGAACTGCCAAGCACATTTTCAAAATGTCTGATTTGTAGCTCTGTGTCTCATAAACCATATAATGCAAAATGATTCAAAACTATTATAGATTATATTAATATGCAAATACTTGGCTTAAAACATGGAAAAAGATCATTTCTAGTGTGTGATTAGTATTCCTAGATTTCATAGCTGCAGAGTGGCTAAGTATTGAACCTAAATGTACCTGTCTCTGGGAACCACGCTCTTTCCATAAGCCTAGTTATTTTTTACTTTCTTATTGTTTCATAGGATAGTTCCCCATTTCACAGGATCGTATCCTCAATTGCATTCCCTTCCTGGGCCACCCACATAAGCTAGGAGTGTGTGTGTAAGAAGTTGATGGGAAGAAGTAAGAGAGACAGAACACCATGTACTTGTAAATTTCTTGCGATTCAGTGTAACCAATTTCAAGATTTGAGTCCCTGGGAGTGGTATTTTCCCATCCATTCCTAAGCCCTGGGATAGTACAAGCCTGTCCTCTTCAGGTTAGTTAATTCAATTAAAAACCGTCTGGCTCTGGCATCTACATTTTTAATGGTACATTATTAAAAAGCATTTAGTCTTATTCTAGGGCTAATTGTCTGTTCAGATATCACTTATCAAATCAACTTCACAATTTTTATTTCATTAAAAAAGCAGTTGTTTCAAATAAATTTTAAAATTTATTGGAATAAATGGGTACATAGGAGTTTCAAAGTTTTTCTTGTTTTATTTGTCTTTTTAACGAGGCAACTCTTAATTTACTTAGCAATTATATCGCTTTTTCATTCTGATTGTTTCTGATTGTATCTTTATGCTTTTAAAATAATTTCTACTAAATTTATGTTTTTTTCTTACATGTAACTTCATGTCTTAAGTGCTTTCCAGTATTTTTTTAAAAAATAGTAAAAGCATTTATGGCTATAGTCCAGGGGTTCTCAACCTTCCTAATGCCGTGGCCCTTTAATACACTTCCTGTGGGTCATGACCCACAGGTTGAGAACCGCTGATATAGACTTTCCTCTCACAGTGGTTTTTGCTCATAGGTTTGTATTTAAATTAAGCCCTCTCTATAGTTTCAATTGTTTCCTCTTCTGTGAACCTTACTTAGAAGTGTTAATTTTAAGTAGTTAGATTTTCTTTTTTGATTATCTTATTATCAACTTAAATTTTTGAAACATTTTTATAGGTAAACATGCACTGGAAATTTTCTACTTTGGGGAATTTAGTTTTTTTTTACTTTTTAATAAGTGCTTTATAAAACATAATAGTTAAATGTTGACTATTGTCTGTAGTATTACAAATTCAAGTGTAATTCAACTTTAATTGTGTTATTCAAACACTTCATACCATCACTTATTTTCTGTCTACTCAGTTGCTTTGTCACGGGCTGTAAAACTGTGTCACGAAATTTTAATGAGAGAAATTTTACATGTCTTTTCTTGTATTTCTAATAGTTTTCATGTCCTAAGTATCTCTATACTGGCAAACATATAAAAGGTTAGGAATGCTTTATGTTTATGAAATCTCCCTCTGATTCAAGCCATGTCCGTAAAGATTGGGTTAAGCATCATTCCCATTTCCCCATCCCCAAGTAGTAAAATACAAAGTCACACCACTTACATTAGTTGCAACCGAAAGGACAGCCATTCCATAAAGAATGTCTTGCCAAACACCTATGCTATGAGCTTTAGAAGCTACAGTTCTCCTGTACTGAGTAGTAAGTTTCCAGGCATCCACTCGTATCCTTACAATATTATTTAAGAGAGCAAAAAGAGGAGCCAAGGGAAAAGAGGCCACGAATAGTGTAACAAATCCAAATTGAGTAACTGTAGAGAAAAGAAATAAAAGGTATGAACTCTTTGTTGTGAAGGGGAAAAAGGGGAACACCCTGCCCAACCCTTGCCACTTCCTTTATCTTGTAGGGAGTCCCCACCAGTCAAACCCTCCAGACCCCTTTCCACCTGTGCACTTCCTCCTCCCCAGAGAAGGCTCACTGAGTTCTCTGCTTGCTAGAATTCGGAGAATGTAACCAGGCAGAGCTGAATTTCTTCCTGGTTCCTCCTTTTGAGCTACACTTATCCAAGCACGAATCTATTCTTCTGTGCCTTTTATTAATGGCTAAGTTCTGTTTTATGCTGATCTAGTCTTTACATGGGTATTGGCATATTTGTGGAGTGACCAAGTTTTTCTGTGGTGGTAATCTATGTGCCTTTTATGATTAGGGCTGAGAATAAAACCATACACATAATTCCAGTATCCAGCATATGTATGTATGCTTATGTGTAGACTTTTTTTTTTTTTTTGAGACGGAGCCTCAAGCTATCCCCCTGGGTAGAGTGCCATGACATCACAGTTCATAGCAACCTCCAAACTCCTGGGCTCAAGCGAGTCTCCTGCCTCAGCCTCCCAAGTAGCTGGGACCACAGGCGCCCGCCACAACGCCCGGCCATTTTTTGGTTGCAGCCATCATTGTTGTTTGGCGGGCCCAGGCTGGGGATTCGAACCTGCCACCTTAGGTGTA
>CAUYQV010056706.1:0-18557 GCA_963574575.1 Galagoides demidoff | reverse complement strand
TTTTTGAGACGGAGCCTCAAGCTATCCCCCTGGGTAGAGTGCCATGGCATCACAGCTCATAGCAACCTCCAACTCCTGGGCTCAAGCGAGTCTCCCGCCTCCGCCTCCCAAGTAGCTGGACCACAGGTGCCCGCCACAACGCCCGGCCATTTTTTGGTTGCAGCCAACATTGTTGTTTGGCGGGCCCGGGCTGGGGATTCGAACCTGCCACCTTAGGTGTATGTGGCTGGCGCCTTAGCCGATTGAGCCACAGGCGCCGAGCCTACATCATCTTCTTATGGTTAAGGCATGGGTCCAAAACTATTTTCCAGTGGAAGATGCAGTAAATAAAGTAAGAATTAGTCTTCTGCGCTGCGGCTTCTACTAAAATTCTACCCGGTGATATGAAAAGTTCTTTGGTCAGGGCCATTTCCAAAGCTGTTGCAGCAACGGAAATGACAGTTAAATTTCATGCTATCTTTCTAAAACACCTTTTCACGGACATCTGTTAACACTCCTCCACAAATAGCCTTCAGGCAATCAATTAGTTTCCATTACCAGTTCCATTGATCCTTCTTAAACACCGATAGCACTATTTCTGGTACTTGCTTATATTTAATTTTACGTTTTATGCTATACAGCATTGGTATTTTAGTCGCTGCCTTGGTTCTCTAAAGAGATTGCAGCTTCCTAAAGTCTCCTATAGCATAGTGTTAGGTATACAGTAGACAGGTCACACTTTTAAAATAGACATTCTCACAAGAATTACTGACTCTATCAGGAATATAATAATAATCCCAGTCAAAAGTATTACTTCTCAAACGCAAGTAATGTACCTTCTCAAAATTTAATGTGCATAAAAATCACTTGGTGGTATCTTGTTAACATGCAAAGTGTGAAGTCCGATAATTTGTACCCAAACACATTTTGTGGAGCGTTAGTTTAGTTAAATGGAAGTATGGTTAAGATAGAGCCAGGCCGATCACTTCTTCCCCAGCCTCAAACACCCCCTTTCCCTCTCCATCTCCCCTCCGCCTCCAGCCAAAGTCCCTCACTCCTTAAGCCATTAGTATAAAACGGTAACAGACCCAACTACGGAAGACGCGAGCCAGACAACAAAGAAAGAATAGTCCCTGCACTTACTAGTCTAAGAGCCTGGGGATTAGATGGAATTCGGGCAGGGGCCTCTTCCACGCCATAAAGAAAAATTCAAAATTAAATCCTTCTCACAGAGGGACCAATCATAGATATAGTTTCTCCACGATTCCCTCCCCTAGCTCGTGATTGGCTGAGATAGAACAATGCTCCAGCCATTCAGAGCTGAGGCGCTTCTAGTACGAATAAAGAGAAGGCGGGAGAGACGCGGAGTCGCGGGAGAGGAAAGAAGGTGTGTCACGTCCCCTATGCTGTCGGTGGAAGCTCTTGTGTAATTGGTTGGTTCTTCTTCTAATTGTACCAATCGCAAGCCCTTATCTCCGTAGCCCTAACTATGAAATTGAAGGTAGAGAAGAGGCGGTAGCCAATGGGAAAAAAAGTGTGAACAGCAGCCTATCCTCCTGCGGCGTTTTGTGTCTCTGCCCAACAGTAAAATGTGTTTCATGCGGTGGGGCGTTACCTAGTCCCCAGTGGGCGGGAGCTGGTGGAACGCATGAGCCAATGAGTGCCAGAGTTTGAGTGACAGCTGTCCAATAGAGACCCTCAGTGCTAGTACGGCTCGCGGCTTAAGCGCCGCCGCGGTCTGAGGAATGTCAACTATTCAACATGGAGGCGGAGGTCGATAAGCTGGAACTGATGGTGAGTGCAAAGTGAAGGGGATCTGCTGGGTAGTTTATTTTTTCTCAATAGCCCCGAAGTTGGGGCGCAATTTGGAGGTGCTGGAAACTCTCGTGGAGGAGGCTGGACCAGCATCTAGTTCCCTCCTCCTGCGCCAAAGGGAGCCGCCACCGTCTCTAGTCTAAACCGCTGCGGGGGGAAGGGGTTACATCCGGGAAACTCGTGAGGGAAATGGCGGGAGATGCTGAGGGTCCGCGCGGCCTTTGGAGCTCCTTATTGCTTGCCCTTACCTTTCCATTTCTCAGGGAGCTGCGCCTGGTACAGACAGCGCTCGTTGTTTCCACCAAAGAAAGATGTGACTGTAAAGTCCTCTAAACGCCCCAAGAACAGGAGAGGTGGTTCACACTCCCCGAAAGGGGGTGGTGGGTGGGGTAGAGAACAAACCAAGGAGGGTGGGGAGAAATCCCCTCAGTTCACGTTCTCAAAGGCGTGCTGAGAAAGTCCGAGAAAGGGGGCTAGGCTTGTGCACAAGTTCCTAAAGCGACCAGGGAAGTCCCTAGACTAATTTCTGTTTGGCCCAAAGGGGACCAACCTGGGGTGACGGAGCGGTGTGAGCGATGGGGATGTGAACCACTAGCTCTTTCTAGAGCGCCGGCGGGACCGGGACAGGGAAAGCACCTTGCTCTCTAAGCTTTCCAGTTTCATTCATCTGTGAAAGTGGAGGGAGGGGTCGGAGAACTGGAAAGGACTCTCGGTGTTGCTAGCGTGTTTGGCCTGCACCAGGGGGCACCAAGCTGGTAGGTTGTCCATCTAGTTTAAGATCTTTATGGATTCTCACTCGTCCTCTTTATTCCCTCTTTCCGTTTTCTAACTCCCAGGTTGATCGCCCGCGCTTTTTTCCCTTCTTAGTTCTTTTGTTCTGCTTTCGGCACTTTATATCCGGCGTTGTCATTTTTTTCAGATTGGGCTGACCTCCTTAAAAGCGTAGAATTGGGAGGACTCTCCCGTCGGGTTATTATTGCTACTATTATTATTTGCTTGCTTGTTGAAGAAAATAACAAGATTCTGTAAAAGAAAATAAATAAATTTATTTCCTCCATCCGAAATCCGTTCCTCCTCATCCTTCGCCAACCCCTGACATTACTACTTAGGTATCATTTGCGCCTGTGCTGCCCTCCAGCTGAATCTTGGGTCTCTAACTTCTACGTTGAAAAGGACTGTGATCCTGGAAGAAACTCCATGCTACCCTTATCCCCTATTCCTAACCCAGAAAAAGTGAAGCCTTGTTGATACATCTTATTGTTTTCTTCTGTGTTAATGAATTGGAGTGCCTCTCACGTACAAATTTGATTTGAAGGCTTTCAGTTGCTTTTAACATCTTGTGTTAGAAATTTTGTGGAGGGAGTGTGAGGATAGAGAGGAGTAGGGAGAAATGGCAGGGAAGAGAGAAAAGAGAGAAGAATTTTCTGCAGCTCTTCAAACCTGTAGTCATAAACTTTTGTTCAAAGTTTTATTTGTATCATTAACTGCCTTTTTACAAACAGGATGTTATTGTAATTTCATTCTACCAAAAGCTATAAATATTTTAATCTGTCATGCCCCTTCTCCATTCTGAATTCCTCTCTCTAGATATAGATATTTCTGCTTGTTAGATGTTAATTCTGCTTTTAACAGATTGGTTCTTTTATTTTCCCCCTTAGGTTGACTGTTTAAGCTTTTTTGGCCTTTGCAATAGTCAGTATTCCCACAGGACTTCTTTCGATGGAACAGATCCTATTTTAAGAGAACAAGAATTGGGTCGGTGCCTGTAGCTTGAGAGGCTAAGGCGCCAGCCACATACATCAGAGCTCACTGGTTCGAATCCAGCCTGGGTCTGCCAAACAGCAATGACAACTATAACCAAAAAATAGCCAGGTGTTGTGGTGGGCGCCTGTAGTTACAGCTTCTTGGGAGGCTGGGAGGCTAAGGCAAGAGAATCGCTTAAGCCCAGGTGTTGAAGGTTGCTGTGAGCTGTGATACCATAGCATTCTACCCAGGGTGACAGCTTGAGGCTCTGTCTTAAAAAAATAGAAGAATTATGTAAACATCTTGAAAAAGATTTTAGAAAATTATAGGTAGTAAGACTTCTAAGCTTTTAGATATTGTGTGAATTACGGAATAGTTTTTAAATTCTTTTTGAGGAGAAGAGGAAAACAGTTTTTTCTTTTTTTCTCCCTTTTTAAAATACAAGTTCACAGAACTAGTTAAACATTCTGTTAGTCCTACTATATATATATATTTTTTTTTAAATTAATTAATTAAGTTTTTTGAAAGAGACTGGAGTCTCCACCGTGTTGCCCAGGTTGCTGGTCTTGAACTGAACTTCTGGCCTCAAGCTATCCTCTTACCTCGGTCTCCTGAGTAGCTGGAGATACAGGTGCAAACTACCACACCTGGCTTTTTCCTTTCTTAAATTTTTTGCCAGTAAATTAGTGGTATTTTTCTTCTTTCTTTCAAGTTATTAGTTTGTTTCCATAGTTATTAGGGTTTAAATATATATTTGGACTTTTATCATGGTTTTAATTTCATTTTATTTATTTATTTATTCATTTTGAGACAGTCTCACTGTGTTGCTGTTGGTAGAGTGCTCTGGCGGCACAGCTCACGGCAACCTCAAACTATTGGGCTTAAGTGATTCTCTTGCCTCAGCCTTTCAAGTAGCTGGGACTATAGGCACTACAATGCCCAGCTATTTTTTTGTTGCAATTTTTATTGTTATTTAGCTGGCCCGGGCTGGGTTTGAACCTACCAGCCTTGGTGCGTGTGGCTGACGCCATAACCACTGTGCTATGGGCACTGAGCCTTTATCATGGTTCTTTTTTTTTTTTTTTTTTTGAGTTGGAGCCTCAAGCTATCCCCCTGGGTAGAGTGCCATGGCATCACAGCTCACAGCAACCTCCAATTCCTGGGCTCAAGCGAGTCTCCTGCCTCTGCCTCCCAAGTAGCTGGGACTACAGGCGTCTGCCACAACGCCCAGCCATTTTTTTTTTTTGGTTGCAGCCATCATTGTTGTTTGGTGGGCCCGGGCTGGGGATTCGAACTCGCCACCTTAGGTGTATGTGGCTGGTGCCTTGGCCCCTTCAGCCATAGCCGCCGAGCATTTATCATGGTTCTTAATATTACTGCTTGATATTGACTAGATGGAAGACAATCCTCTCACCTTCAGATTTGCCATGTGCTCTTAGAAAAAATTGTTATATCTGTGAACTGGTTTAGTTTCTAGTTTCTAATATATATACATATATATATATATATATATTTTTTTTTTTTTTTTTTTTTGCAGTTTTTGGCCAGGGCCGGGTTTGAACCTGCCAAAGTGGGGCTGGTGCCCTACTCTTTGAGTCATAGGTGCGGCCCTAATTTCTAATATTTTAAAGGAAAATCATTTCCTTTGCAAACTTCCGATTTTTTATTTTACATTACTTAAAGGATTTGCCAAGGAACCAGTATTAATTATTTGATAGGTGAAAAGAGAATGCATACTATTTTACTTTGAAAAGATGCAGGGCCCATCACAGTGACATGCCTATAATCCCAGCTCTTTGGGAGGCAAAGGTGGGGCCAGGAGTTCAAGACCAGCCTGAGCAACATAGTGAGACTCTGTCTCTACTTAAATTGTTTTTAAAATTTGCCTGGGGGCTCTGTCCCTGTAGCTCAGTGGGTAGGGTACCCAAGCTGGTGGGTTCCAACCTGGCCTGGACCAGCTAAACAATGACAACTGCAACCAAAAAATAGCTGGGCACTGTGCCGGCTCCTGTAGTCCCACCTACTTGGGAGCCTGAGGCAAGAGAATTGCTTAAATCCAAGAGTTTGAGGTTGCTGTGAGATGTGATGCCATGGCACTCTACCGAGGGCAGCATAATAAAACTCTGTCTTAAAAATAAATAAATAAATAAAAATTTGCAGGAGGCAGGGATGCTGGGCCCAGTGGGTCATGCCTATAATTCTAGTACTCTGGAAGGCCAAGGTAGGAGGATTGTTTGAGCTCAGTAGTTCCAGACCAGCCTGAGCAAGAGCAAGACCCATCTCTACTTTAAAAAAAAAAGAAGCTCAGCACCTGTGGCTCAAGCAGCTAAGGTGCCAGCTACATACACCTGAGCTGACTGGTTTGTATCCAGCCCAGACCACCAAACAACAAATGGCTGCAACCAAAAAAAAAAAAAATAGCCAGGTGTTGTGGTGGGTGCCTGTAGTCCCAGTTACTTGGGAGGCAGAGGCAGGAGAATCGCTTGAGCCCAGGAGTTAGAGGTTGCTGTGGGCTGTGATGCCACAGCACCTCTACCCAGGGCAACAGCTTGAGGCTCTGTCTCAAAAAAAAAAAGAAAGAAAAATTAGCCCAGCATTGTAATGGTAGACCCAGCTACCCAGGAGGCTGAGGCAAGAAGATTGCTTGAACCTAAGGGTTTGAAGTTGCTGTGAGCAAGGCTGATGTCGTGGCACTGTAGCCTGGGCAACTGAGACTCTATCTCAAAAAAGAAAAAAAAATTGTATGGTATGGTGGCAAGTGCCTGTAGTTCCCAGCTTCTGAGGAGACTGAGGCAGGAGGATCAGTTGAGCCCAGGATTTCAAGGCTGCAGTAAGGTAAGATCCCATTAAAGCAGTTCAGCTGTTCTGTCTGAAAAAGAAGGAAAAAAGGCTTTTTTTTGTTTTTGAGACAGTCTGACTCTCTCGCCCTGGGGTTGAGTGCTGTGGCCAACTTAGCAACCTCAAACTCCTGAGCTCAAGTGATCCCCTTTCCTCAACCTTCTGAGTAGCTGGAACTACAGGTGCCCACCACAGTGGCTGGCTAGTTTTTAGTAGAAAGGGGGTCTTGCTTTTGCTGGCTGGTTTGGAACTACTGAGCTCAGGCAATCCTCCCATCTTGGTTTCCCAGAGTGCTAGGATTGCAGGCATGTGAGCCACCTTGCCCAGCCTAGCCTAATCTTAATGCAAAAATTTTTCATATTTCTTGTTTTTATTAACTTCCAGTTCAGAAAGGTAAACATTTCTCTTTTAAACGTTTGTCTTTAAAACCTGATACTTGGCTAGCAGAGTTAAATATTCAGTAATTTGAGTTATGTGCCCCAAGATTTGAGGACAAGACACTCATGCTCCAGCTGTCCTGAACATGAGTCCATTTCTTAGTAGGTTCAATCCAACTAAGTAGCTGAACTGAACCATTTAAAGGGAGGTTGGTATGAATAATGAAAATGTATTTTTGTATCAGTCAACATTACTAATAGAAGAATAAACTCATTGTAGGACAATCTTTGTTCTCTTTTTTTCTCTTCACATATTGAGTGGTATTTGTCTAATGGTCTCCTTTTGTGGTGCTACTACTGATTGTACACAAAAGGTGATGCAGTGTGACACTATGATACTATTTCTATTAATGAAGTTTACATCTGACTTTTGAATGTATTATTAACAGTTAAAAGATTGGAATGTTAATTTGGCTTGAAACTCCTGCCCACTTCTTGTCAGTATTTTCTCTTTGATATTTCTAAGTTTGAAGGAAATGGAGATACTCTCTTTCTATATTTAAGATATCTTAGGAGTTAAGTGAAATTTTAAAATCTTCCATAGTATTCCTTTACTTTTTTCTTTCCTTGACGATACTTTGATTTCATTGGTACTATTCATTTAGATAGAGGTAATGTTGTTCTTTTCAGATCACACTGACTCCCTCCCTGGCAGTCTCTTCTCTTGTTATAATAGCCCTGGTATACTAGTTTAGATTCTAGAATGAGAGATTGCATATGAAAAGATTGAAAAACTTATTTTAGTTTTCATTTGTCTTCTTTAATGTTTTTATTCAAAAGGCTCATTTTATATGGCAGTTAATCAGTTGCCTTGGAGAATGAGCTAATCAACATCCTCTGCAAAGAATAGAAATATTTTTCACAACTTTGCATTAGTAGTAATTATAACCAGTTTCCTTAATACCAATCTTAAGGTATTAGCAGTAACTATGTTAATTACCACTAAGGCTTACAAAAATACTTACAAAATTCTTTCCATATCTGTACAGGTTTCTATTTGAATGTTATTTGTGTATTAGTCATCAAAAAACAGTATCACTTTGTTATTTAAGTCTTATGCTTTCTTTGTAAACATTAATATAAATGTTTTTTGGTTTTGGATGTCTTCTGTCCAAAATGACAACCCTACTTTAAATTCTTTTCACACTGAAACTTCAACTGATGCAAGATGTTTTTGTGTTTCTTTCCTACTTATTACTGCTAACGAATGCTCTGACTTTATTGCACTACTGTACTTTACAGCTAGCAGTGCAATAGTATTGTCAAAGCATCTGAAAGCAGTATGCACGCCAGAATTTTGATTCTTGCCTTATGTTTTTCTTCAGTATCTGTGAATAATTTACTATAAAAAACTATATTTTTATAACTTACAGTGTATCTTTTAGAAAGTCACAATTTGAAAAACTAATTAAAAACTCACTATTATATTGCAGTATGAACACATTGAGAGAATGCTTTTTATATCTTAGTTGTTACAGCTTGTCTGAGAGGTATCTTTATAATTTGCTTGTTTTCTGTTAAAGATTTGGACACGTTCTGGTAAGTCTTAGGTTTTATTTAATTGAGTTTTATGATGAACTAGTTAAGTGATGCAAACAATCTCTGCTCTATATTTCCTTTGGTAACTTGCCCCAAGTCTTAAGTCTTTTTGTTTTGAGACAGAGTCTCAAGCTGTCCCCCTGGGTAGAGTGCCGTGGCATAGCTCACAGCAACCTCCAACTCCTGGGCTCAAGCGATTCTCTTGCCTCCGCCTCCCAAGTTGCTGGGACCACAGGCGCCCGCCACAACTCCTGGCTATTTTTTTTGGTTGCAGCCATCATTGTTGTTTGTTGGCCCAGGCTGGATTCGAACCCGCCACCTCAGGTCTATGTGACTGGTGCCCCAGCCACTTGAGCCACAGGCGCCAAGCCCAAGTCTTAAGTCTAAATTGGCATTAATTTTATGTATTATGTAGGAAATGCTTGACTTTAAAACCTAAGAATTTTTTTTGTTGTTGTTGTTTTAGACAGAGTCTCACTCTACTGCCTGGGCTAGAGTGCAGTGGCATCATCATAGCTCACTGTAACCAACAACTGCTAGGCTAAAACAATCCTTGTGTCTCAGCCTCCTGAAAAGATAGGACTATAGGCATGATCCCACTATGCCCACTTAATTTTTCCTTTTTTTTTTTTTATGGGCCATTTTAATTTTAATTAGAAAATCAGATAGCTTATCACCACACACAGATCTTTTATGTCTATAAAAATAGTATATGTTCTAGTAAGCCTTCTGGAGAATGGAGAAAAATTCAATTAAAATGTGTCTGTAATCTGACAACTCAATTAAAACCACTTAATTTAGAATTTTTCTTTTTATATTAAAAAAATTTTTTTTATTAAATCATAGCAGCGTACATTAATACTATCATGGGGTACAGTGTACGGCTTCTGTATACAATTTGAAATACTTTCATCCAACTGGTTAACATAGCCTTCCTGTCTTTTTCTTAGTTATTGTGTTAAGACATTTATATTCTACATTTAGAGAAATTCACATGTACCCTTATAGGATGAACCATAGGCGTGATCCCACCATCACCCTCCCTCCACCCACCCTCTCTCCTCCCCTCAATTTTTCCATTTTTTGTAGAGACACCATCTCACTCTACTGCTCAGGCTGATCTCCAACTCCTGGCCTCAAGCCATTCTCCTAATCTCAGCCTCTCAAACTGCGAGAATTATAGATGTTAGCCACAGTGTCTAGCTAGAATGCTTGTTTTAAAGTTTATTTTTGTGATTGTGAGATATAATGAAGTGTGAGGGTTTTTTTGGTTATTTTATTTATTTATTTTATGAGATGGAGGTCTCACTACGTTGTCCAGGCTGAGTCTTGCAAAGCCTCAAACTTCGTTCCTGTTTTCCAAAACTGTTTTGGTCATTTTGCATTTCCATGTAAGTTTTTTTCTGTCAATTTCTACCAAAAAAACCTTGCTGAAATTTTGGTTTGGATTATGTTGAATATAAAGAACAATTTTGAGAAGCAGTTTTTTTTTATTTTTATTTTTTGAGACAAGAGTCTCACTTTGTCATCCTTGGTAGAGTGCCATGGCATCATGACTCACAGCAACCTCAAACTCTTGGGCTCAAGCGATTCTCTTGCCTCAGCCTCTCATGTAACTGGGGTTATAGGCTACTTTTAGAGAAGAGGTCTAGCTCTGGCACAGACTAGTCTCTAACCTGTGAGCTCAGGCAATCCACCCACATCTGCCTCCCAGAGTCCTAGGATTATAGGCATGAGCCACTGCACCTGGCCTGGAAATATCTTAACAATGTATGTATTTATTTTTACCTGAATCAGAGTTTAACTTGTCTAATTCTGTTGCCCAGGTTAGAGTACCATGGTGTTAGCGTAACTCATAGCAACCTCAAATTCCTGTGTTCCTCAGCCCCCTGAGTAGCTGGGACTATACGTGTCCACTACAAAGCCGGCAATTTTTTAGAGATGGGGTCTTGCTCTTGCCCAGGCTGGTGTCTAACTCCTAAGCTCAGACAACCCTTGGGGCTCAGTCTCCCAGAGTGCTAGGATTGTAGAAGTGAGCTACCTCACCTGGCCAGAGAACTGCTTTTAAGTTTTTACCCTTTCTATTAATATATGTAAATTGATAAAACTTTGAGAATCACTCTTTAGTCCAGTAATTAGGTTCATAGTGTGGTTTTACTATGATGCTTGCCCTCGGTAGAGTGCCACGGTGTCCCAGTTCACAGCAACCTCCAACTCCTGGGCTTAGGCCATTCTCTTGCCTCAGCCTCCCAAGTAGCTGGGATTACAGGTACCTGCCACAATGTCCGGCTATTTTTTTGTTGCAGTTTGGCTGGGGCCGAGTTTGAACCCACCATGGTGGGTGTATGGGGCCGGTGCCCTACCCCCTGAGCCACAGGCATGGCCTGAGGTCTTTACCCTTAAAGCAATTGTCTAGGTTGTAGGCTAGGAATGGGAGTCCATGCTTGAGGAAGTCATGTTTTGCCAGCTGTAGTACACCCTAAGGACCACAGTTATATCCATGGTAAACTCAAGGCAATATATGCTTTGAGATCCTGTAAAAGATGTAGAGAATTTTGGCTCGGTGCCTGTTGCTCAGTGGTTAGGGCATTGGCCACATGCTCCAGGACTAGTGGGTTTGAACCCAGCCCAGGCCTGCTAAACAAGAACAACAAAAAAAATAGCTAGGTGTTGTGGTGAGTGCCTGTAGTCCCAGCTACTAGGGAAGCTAAAGCAAAAGAATTGCTTGAGCCCAAGAGTTTGAGGTTGCTGTGAGGTATGACACTATGGCCACTCTACTGAGGGTGACAAAGTGAAACTTTGTCTTAATTAAAAAAAAAAAGATGTAGAGAATTTCAAGAAGCTAAGAGTAGAGAATTTCAAGAAGCTAAGAATAGGCTCGGTGCCTATGGCTCAAGTGGCTAAGGCGCCAGCCACATACACCTAAGGTGGAGGGTTCGAATCCAGCCTGGGCCCACCAAACAACAGTGAGGGCTGCAACCAAAAAATAGCCGGGTGTTGTGGTGGGCGCCTGTGGTCTCAGCTACTTGGGAGGCTGAGGCAGGAGACTCACGTGAGCCCAGGAGTTGGAGGTTGCTGTGAGCTGTGATGCCATGGCACTCTACCCAGGGGGACAGCTTGAGGCTCTGTCTCAAAAAAAAAAAGAAAAAGAAGAAGCTAAGAATAATTTATTAATTATACCACATTCAGAAACAAACCACTTTTAACACTGATATCCTTTCCAGCTTTTCTATATGTACACACATTTTTCAAATAGAGGTCTTAACTGTACTCAATGCTATTTTTATTTTAACAAGTCATAAATATATTGGCATGTTAAATCTGTCTGCATTATCATTTAAAACAGTAATGACCTTTATTAAGATCATAAAAATAGTACCTGCTTATTGCAAACTGCAGAATTATGTAAAAAGTGAAAGCCCATCTGCAATAATTGTTTGTATAGTGCCATTTTCTTTAAATTTTTTTGAGACAGAGTCTCATTTTGTTGCCCTGAGCAGAGTGCCGTGGCATCATAGCCACAGCAACCTCAAAGTCTTGGGCTTAAGCGATTCTCTTGCCTCAGCCTCCCAAATAGCTGTGACTATAGGCGCCAGCCACAATGCCTGGCTATTTTTTTTAGAGATGAGGTCTCACTCTGTCTGGCTCAGGCTGGTCTTGAACCTATGAGCTCAGGCAGTCCACCTTCCTCAGCCTCCCAAGTGGTAGGAATTATAGGCATGAGTGACCATGGCTGGCAAAAAAAATTTTTTTTATTTTTAATTATTATGGATACCTAACAGTTGTATATATTTACAGGATACATAAGATATTTTGATACAGGCATACAATGTTTATTAATCAAATCAAAGTAATTGGGGCGTCCATCACCTCAAGCATTTATCATTTTTATGTTAGGAATATTCCAATTCCACCAACAATAAACATACTGTAACTTTTTTTTTCTCATCTTGTTGCCCTCAGAGGAGTGCCATGGCCTCACATCTCAAAGCAACTTCAAATTCTTGGACTTAAGTGATTATTCTCTTACCTCAGCCTCCCAAGTAGCTGGGATTACAGGTGTCTGCCACAACGCCTGGCTATTTTTTTGTTGCAGTTGTCATTGTTGTTTAGCTAGCCAGGCTGGGTTCAAACCCACCAGCTTGGGTGTATGTGGCCAGCGCCCTACCCCCTGAGCTATGGGTGCCACCCCTATAACTTCTTTTTGGCCCTAGTCACTTCATTGCATAGTCTATCATTTTCAATAACTGCAAGATATTTCAAATATTGGTATTTTTAAATGTAACTTTTCATTCTAATTCAGTTATCCTATATCCCCAGTGACCTATGGCAGTTCTCTTTTTATTTCCCTTAGAGATTTATTATGCATCAAGGTCCTATAGTTCAGTAAATTGGAATTATTCAAACTATTACTCCTAAAGCTTTTCTTATACTATTGGTGACTCTTTAAGCTCTTTAATTTTGGTGGCACTGGTCTGTAGTTAAGAGACAGAGTCTCACTTTATTGCCCTCCGTAGAGTGCCATGGTATCACACAGCTCACAGCAACCTCCAACTCCTGGGCTTAGGTGATTTTCTTGCCTCAGCCTCCCAAGTAGCTGGGACTACAGGCACCCACCACATGCCCAGCTATTTTTTGGTTGCAGTTTGGCTGGGGCTGGGTTTGAATCCTCCACTCTTGATATATGGAGTCAGTGCCCTACCAGTTGAGCCACAGGTGCTGCCCCTGTAGCTCTTTTTTTAATGGAGTTACAAACAAAGGTAAGAACAAGAGTATTCCTGAAATAAATTTGTTCTGTCTTTTAACTTGAAGCCATGTTCCCTGCCATAGGTAGAAAAACCCTGTCTAACTTTCGAGAGTATCAGTGATGGTAGTGAGTTCTTGAAGTCATTATTTTTGGTGTTAATATATGACAGTGGCTACTTAGTCTTTTAATTTTGGCTCAGAATCCAAGAGGAAAGCATAGAGAAAATGACTTTCTTTTTTTTTTTTTTTTAAAGTTTTTTTTTTTTTTTTTTTTTGAGACGGAGCCTCAAGCTATCCCCCTGGGTAGAGTGCCATGGCATCACAGCTCATAGCAACCTCCAACTCCTGGGCTCAAGCGAGGCTCCTGCCTCAGCCTCCCAAGTAGCTGGGACCACAGGCGCCCGCCACAACGCCTGGCCATTTTTTTGGTTGCAGCCATCATTGTTGTTTGGCGGGCCCAGGCTGGGGATTCGAACCTGCCACCTTAGTGTATGTGGCTGGCGCCTTAGCCGATTGAGCCACAGGCGCCTAGCCGAAAATGACTTTCAAAATAGTAACTAGTTTTAACATTTTTATTGGAGCATAAGTATTTTGGATAACAGATCTTTTATATATTTCTTATTTCTACATTTTCAAATAAGTATGTATCACATAATGTTAAATTCTAATAAATATAAAGAGAAAAGAAAGAATAAAGGATCATGTTTACTAATAAGTGTTTTGGTTTACAAAATGATGATTTGTGCTGGTCTTTAGTTCCAGAAAGCTGACTCAGATCTGGATTACATTCAGTACAGGCTGGAATATGAAATCAAGACTAATCATCCTGATTCAGCAGGCGAGGTAATCTGTAAATTACATAAACCTTTTAAAAAATAATGTTTTTTTGAGAGCTACCTGTGGCTCAGAGGAATAGGGCGCTGGCCCCATATATTGGAGTTGGCAGATTTAAACCTGGCCCCAGCCAAAAACTACAAAAAAAAATTTTTTTAACAAAATATTTTATAAAAGAATATTCTAAAGGTATTTCTAATAATAGATAAGAATTATATTAGGTTTGCAAAATTTTTTTTTTTGAGACAGAGCCCTAAGCCCTGGGTAGGGTGCTGTGGCATCACAGCTCACAGCAACCTTCAGCTTCTGGGCTCAAGTGATTCTTCTGCCTCAGCCTCCCCAGTAGCTGGGACTATAGGCACCTGCCACAGTGCCCAACCATTTTTTGCTTGCCGCCGTCATTGCTGTTTGGCAGGCCGGGGCTGTATTCTGACCCACCAGCTCAGGTGTATGTGGCTGGCTCCTTAGCCTCTTGAACCATAGGCACTGAGCCGAATCTTTTTTTTTTTTTTTTTTTTGAGACAGAGTCTCAAGTTGTCACTCTGGATGGGTGCTGTGGCTTCATAGCTCACAGCAACCACCAACTCTTGGGCTCATGTGATCCTATTGCCTCAGTTTTTCTATTTCTAGTAGAGATGGGCTCTTGCTTTTTGCTCAGGCTGGTCTCAAACTTGTGAGCTCAAGCAATCCACCTGCCTCAGCCTCCCAGAGTGCTAGGATTACAGGCATGAGTCACCATGCCCACCCCATGGGTTATTTCTAAACCTAGGATATAAATTCCTTGAGAATAGGAGCTAGGTCTTTTCTTCCTTTCTTTCTCCCTCCCCTCCCCTCCCTTACCCTTCGCTCTTCTTCCCTTTCCTTCTTTTCTTTCCTTCCTTTCCTTTCACTTGACACAGAATCTCACTCTGTTGCCCAGGTTAGAGTGCCATGGCATCAGCCTAACTCATAGCAACGTCAAACTCTTGGGTTCAAGGGATCTTCCTGCCTCAGCCTCCTGAGTAGCTGGACTACAGGTGCCAGCCACAATGCCCAGCTAATTTTTTCTATATCTAGTAGAGACTGGGTCTTACTATGTTGCTCAGGCTGGTCTTGAACTCTTGAGCTCAAGGGCTCTTCCTGCCTTGGCCTCCCAGAGTGCTAGGATTACAGGCGTGAGCCACAGTGTCCGCTTTAGGGTTTTTTTTTTTGTTGTTGTTCTTTTTTTTTTTTTGAGACGGAGTCTCACTATGTCGCCCTTGGTAGAGTGTTGTCATATCACAGCAACTTCAAACTCTTGGGCTTAAGCAGTTCTCTTGCCTCAGCCTCCCAAGTAGCTGGGACTACAGGTGCCTGCCACAATGCCCTGCTATTTTTTTGTTGCTGTTGTCATTGTTTAGCGGGCCCTGGGCCAGATTCGAACCCCTCAGCTCCAGGTATGTGGCCGGGGCCCTAGCTGCTGAGCTACAGGAGCCAGGCCTGCCTTAGGTCTTAGACTTCTTTTTTCTCCACCTCTCATCCCCTGTCATATGATTGTAGAATTAAATACTCAGCAGAATTCAAATTAAATGAATGATAGACTATGTTGTATATACAATATTTTAATTCTTAAAAAGAAACTTAATTTTTCCTTTTCATAATTTTTTTTCTTGCTTAGGACCTTTACATAATTTAACGTATATTAACTTTTTTTCTGATGTAGAAAAGTCCAGTTACGCTGTTAAAGGAAATATCAGTGATAAAGTCTCGATATCAAACTTTGTATACACGCTTCAAACTAGTTGCTGCTGAGCAGCAAGAGACTAAGAGCCGCATTTGTGCTACTGTGAATAAGACTATGAACATGATACAACAACTACAAACGCAAACAGACCTAGAGGTAATGTTTTCAATTGAATTTGTATAGTTTTAGTGCTGTGTATTGTTTTGAAAGATATATCCCTGGTAATTTACATTTTGAAATTCAGCAGTTTGAACTATTAGGAGAAATGAGATTTTTCTTCATATCCTGAGGTATAATAGCTGTCATCTCCTTTTATAATATGTTAAAATAGATGTATGGACTTGACATGGTTAATGAAGAGGTGTGCTGTCTTGGATTATGTAACTGTGGCATCAGAGAAAACTTGCTTGTACTTATTAAAACTACCATCTCTGCTAGTTCCTATAAGTGCTAGTGAGACTGAGAAGTCTGGAAGAAGCAACTATACCAGTTGCTTAAAAATTTTTCTTTTAAGTTCTCTTCTTCATTTGACTTGGTAGGGATGAAAGAGCCGATTTTCTCCATACTCTTTCTGTTTTCCATCCCCATCTCATTTAGTGTTAGAATCTTTGTAACTGTGAGCCTCTGTCACTGATATGTATACAGCTTTTCAGATATGTTGCAGTAGGAAAAAAGATATTAGCTGCTAACCTAGGCATTAAGATTTTCAACTGACAGTTGAAGGATTTGGCAACATTTTCATTTACTATCAAAGGAAAGCTAGGGATTAGAAAGAAAAGCTAGGTAGGCTGTGTATCGTGGCTCATACCTGTAATCCTAGCACTCCAAGTGGCCAAAGTAAAAGAATTGCTTGAACTCAGGTGTTCAAGACCAGCCTGAACAAGAAGCCCTGTCTCTACTAAAAATAGAAAAACTAGCTGGGTGTAGTGCTGGGTACCTGTAGTCCCAGCTACTTGGGAGGCTCAGGCAAGAAAATTGCTTAAGCCCCAAAAAGTTGAAGTTGTTTTGAGCTGTAATGCCACAGCACTCCACTGAGGGTGACATAGTAAAACTCTGTCTCAAAAGAAAAAGAGACAGAGTCTCTTTTTTTGTGTGAGACAGAGTCTCAAGCTGTCACCCTGGGTAGAGTGCCCTGGTATCATAGCTCACAACAACCTCAAATTCTTGGGCATAAGTGATTCTCTTGCCTCAGCCTACTAAGTAGCTGGGACTACAGGTGCCTGCTATAATGCCCAGCTGTATTTTTGGTTGTTGTTGTTACAGTTGTCATTGTTGTTTTAGCTGGCCTGGGCTGGGTTCGAACACTCCAGCCTTGGTGTATGTAGCCAGCACCTTACCTATTGAGCTACGAGAGCCACCATGAGAAGAGATTATTTTATATTTGTTTTTATATTCCACAGAATTTTACAAATTATAATGTCAAACACTACATATTCACAAATGCCCAGGGAAAAATAAGTAACTCAATATACCTAAGGCTTTCTGCTAATGGTCACTTAGACAGCAAATTTTGTAATTTAGTCATCAGAGGGGGATCCTCATATCCCAGATGACAGTGGAATCCTCATATCCCAACTGCCAGGTCCTGATGGCAGTATCTGCTGTTTCCTTTTTCCTCCAACTTTATTCCTGCTGCAAGGTTAGAGTTGCTACAGATTTACATTCTGTCAAAGGTAAAATTCAAGTGCAATTCCAAGAGTCTGTGTTACCGGTTGTGGCCTGCAGAGAGCTCAGTTGTCTGTTTAGTTGTAGGTCCATATCCCTTGCGGGCTTGTGTGAATTCTTTGCACTGGTGTTACTGGAAGCCTGACAATTTAGAACCAGAACACATATCCTGCCAGGTCAGGAGCTTTTTTTTTTTTAGATGCATAAAATTTCCCGTCTTTGCTAGCTTTTTATTTAAATACCTGGGTTAACTAAAATAAGAGCCTGTGGTTTTTTAAAAGACTTTTGATCCACAGAGGTATCAACAGTCTGAATGATTTTCTTTCAAGCACTAAAAAAGTGAATGGGCAAAGGTATGTGGTTAAGAGAAAAACAGGAGAGAGAACTGTCTGAAATTCATTATTACTTGACTGTGGTTCTGAAGAGAAATGCAGCTCTAAGATAAAACAGCTTGTAATGAAATCCTGGGTGACTGAGTATTACTTTCAATACTTCCACTTCCAGAACACTCAAACGTTAAGAATAACAAGATCTCAGAGGCATTTAAGGTAAATTTCATGATCCACATTTTACAAGTGGTAATCTGAAGGATAAAGAGAGGTTTCCTCCAGTTTTTTCTAAGTAAAGGAGGACAAAAACATACACACAACAGGAGCTCTGATCCCCAAAATACTTTTCTGTAATAGGCTTTAATCACATTTCAGTTCTTTTTACACAGGCATTTGAGGGAGCCTTAATCAATGTTAAGGGAACAGAAAAAGACAAGACACACTCAGGCTTTCTGGAATTTCTGGAGCCTTAATCAACATGTTAAGGAAATAGAAAAAGACAAGACACACTCAGGCTTTCTGGAATTTCCCAAGGCTTGGCCCTACCACACCCTACAACTCCTCCTTCCTGTCAGCTGACTATAACTCTCACTAGTATGATGCCTCTTAAATATTTTCTGTGAATTTACAAATCAATTACACAAAGTACCATTAAGAGGGTAAGAGTTTGAGGCTTTTAATCAGTAGTCTGAAGAATTTCTTTTTTCTATAATTTTGTAATAAATTAAGTTAGGTTCTAAATAACAAAGCAAGATTTACTGTTCCCTCTACCCCTATTTTCAGGAAAAAGTCTCTCTCTTTTTTTTTTTTTTTTGAGACAGAGCCTCAGGCTGTCTCCCTGGGTAGAGTGCTGTGGCATCACAGCTCACAGGAACCTCCAACTCCTGGGCTCAAGCGAGTCTCCTGCCTCTGCCTCCCAAGTAGCTGGGA
>CAUYQV010056704.1:0-32117 GCA_963574575.1 Galagoides demidoff | reverse complement strand
AAAAAAACTATACATGTACTTACCCATTAAAGTCTGGGTAGTAATTTTAAAATGTGAAGCTGGTATTTATCTTCCAGGCTGAAAAGAACTGCATGGATTTCCTGAGGTTTTTTTTTGAATACCACCTCCCCCAGATACTCCATTGTGACCAAAATAAAAAAAATCATGCATCTTAAGACATTTTTTAAAAATGAGAATGAAAATTGGAATTTCATGAATCACTTGTCTTTATTATGTCCCTCTAGTGCTTTTAAAATGTATTGCAGAGCTCTTGAACTTTTTTGGCGGGGGTGGGGGTGGGGTGCAGGAACTTGATGATATATGATATTACCGTAAAATCTTCTTCTAAGTCAGTGAATAAAACACATAAACAAAGTTGCTGGGCCTGGAAACATACTGATAAAGATCAGGTCCACAAAGTCATTCTGACAGCCGCAAACATACTTGAGGTGATATAATTTATTACTTCCTCCTCAGCCGGACAGCTCAGGACTTATTTGTGAAAAGGCCAAAGTGAGTGGAACAGTGTAAGCACAACAGGAAGCAGCGGCTTCACTGACAGACAGCCCTGGTCTCAGGTTCCCAGCCCTGCCCTGTGACCCTGCGGGACTCCTACAGTCACCCTGCGGGATGTTTTGTGCCTGAAGTTACAACTGAGCGTTTTGGGGTCACTGTCTTTCGCTCCTCCAGATAGGGGCCCTCCTGCTTCTACCTACAAGCTGTGTGGCCTCTATGAGGAAGGTTCAGGAGTACCCCCAGGACTGCAATGCCACTTAGCCAAGACCCTTGGGCACCATTGAATGGTGCTGACATTCTTGCTCTTGTATCTGTAAAAAGCAAGAAATTGTGAACACTCGTAAAAAACCAACACCCTACATATGCTCTTGCTTTAGTAGAAAAGCTATTTCAGGGTGATGTGATGTTTGGAGTGGACTCTTGGGAAAAACTCAGCATATTTGATTTGGAACTTGATGCCGATGGAATAACAACCCTCCATTTCTCCTTTCCCTCAACCCCTGGCAACCAGCACTCTACTCTAGGCTACTGAGTCACTTTTAACACCCGTCTATGTGAATCCGGCAGGATTTGTCTTCTGACTGGCTTAAAATTCACTCAGCATGACATCCTTCAGCTTCCTCCATGTTGTTGCACATGGCAGGAATTCCTTCTCTTTATGGCTAAGACTCCATTTTTGTATACAGCACATTTTCTTTACCCCTTTGTCTGTTGGTGGATGTTTATTTGGATCATTTCTCATCTTGGCTATTGTGAGGGATGCTGCAGTAGATTTCAGAGTGCAGCTATCTCTGCACCGTGCAACATCCTGGTTTCAATTCTTTCAGACCTATACCTAGAAGTGGGATTGCTGGATCATACGGTAGTTCTCTTTTTAAATTTTAAGGAATGTCCATACAGATAATGAAACATAATGTAGAATTCTGAATGACATCCTGGAACAGAAAATGGGCATACTAAGGAAATCTAAAAGTATATACTTTAGTTAATGATGATGTTCATTACTGAGACAAATATACTATATTAATGTTAAAATGTTTAGCAATGGGGAATCTGGCTAAGGGTTATAAAACAGCTCTTTACAAACTTTGCAATTTTTCTGTAAATCTAAAATATTCTAAAGGTAAGGGTATTTAAAATTTTAAAATAAGATACACTAAAATGTTAACAGTAGGCATGGTGCCTGTGGCTCAAGCGGCTAAGGCGCCAGCCACATAGCCTGGTGGGTTCAAATCCAGCCCAGGCCCAACAACAGTGACAGCTGCAACAAAAAAATAGCCAGGCGTCATGGCCGGCACCTGTGGTCCCAGCTACTTGGGAGGCGGAGGCAGGAGATTCGCTTGAGCCCAGGAGTTGGAGGTTACTGCAAGCTGTGATGCGACAGGACTCTACCCAGGGTGACAGCTTGAGGCGCTGTCTCAAAAATAAATAAATAAATAAATAAAATGTTAACAGTGGCGAGATTTGTTGCTTTTTATCGTATCTTCTAGTGTTATATTGTTATTTATTACTTATCAATTAAGCAATTAATAAAATGGATTAACTAAAAAAAATCACTAGTATAATCCATTAATTTTTTTGCTAGTATTTACTTAGCTGTTGGTTGTTCAAATTCCTCACAAATGATTAAGTATCAATAAGAACCCAAATGAAACTCAGATTGTTAATCAGAAAAACCATTAATTGTTTTTTTAATGCTGTAATTTTATTTTATTTTATTTTATTTTAGAGACAGAGTGCCATGGCATCACAGCTCACAGCAACCTCTAACTCCTGGGCTTAGATGATTCTCTTGCCTCAGCCTCACAAGTAGCTGGGACCACAGGCACCCGCCACAAAGCCTGGCTATTTTTCGTTTGAGTTTGGCTGGGGCTGGGTTGGAACCCGCCATCCTCGGTATATGGGGCAGGCCACCTACCCACTGAGCCACAGGCACTGCCAAAAACCATTAATTGTTTAAAAAAATTAATTTTCTTAATAAGGCAGGCTTTTGCAAATCATTTTCAGAAGTGTAATATCATAGAACACTGCTACCTTGTGATGACTCGTGATAAAGCAGGTAAATTATGCTGGATATTTTTTAACTTTTTCCACAAGATTTTTCTTTTCTTTTTTTTTAGAGACAGAGTCTCACTTTGTTACCCTTGGTAGAGTCCTATGGTGTCACAGCTCACAGCAACCTCCAGCTCTTGGGTTTAGGCAATTCTCTTACCACCCTTAGTATATGGAGCCAGCACCCTACTCACTGAGCCATAGCCACTGCCCACAAGATTTTTCTTATATCAATATCTTTTAAAAAAAATTTCATAGGCTCTACGCCCATAGCACAGTGGTTACGGCGCCAGCCACGGGCGCTGAACCTGGCACATTTGAGTCAGCCCCACCAGCTAAACAACAATGACAACTGCAACAAGAGAAAAGCAGGCATTGGGCACCTGTGGTCCCAGCTACTTGGGAGGCTGAGGCAATAGAATTGCTTAAGCCCAAGAGTTTGAGGTTGCTGTGAGCTGTGACATCATAGCACTCTACCGAGGGTGACATAGTGAGACTCTGTCTCAAAAAAAAAAAAAAATCAGAATATCAGGAGGTACATGTGTTTTGTTTACATACTTTGCTTTTTGCACAAATTGAGTCAAGGTTATAAATGTGCCCCCCACCCATTGTTCACCGTACCTGGTAGATATAACTTTCTCCATCCCTTCCTCCCCCTCTCTCAGCTTGAATTTTTTTTTTTTTTTGAGACAGAGTCTCACTGTGTTGCCCTGGGTATAGTGCCATGGTGTCCTAACTCTCAGCAACCTCATACTCTTGGGCTCAAGAGATCCCCTTGCCTCAGCCTCCAGAATAGTTGGGACTACAGGCACCTGCCACAGCACCTGGCTAGCATTTTTCTATTTTTAGTAGAGTTGGGGGTCTTGCTCTTCCTCAGGCTTGTCTCAAACACCTGAGCTCCAGTGATCCACCTGCCTTGGCCTCCACAGTGCTAGGATTACAGGTGTGAGCCACCATATCCAGCCTCCCAGCTTGATTTTCATTAAGATTTACTTCCATATGTCCACTTAAGTATTAATCGATCAGTGATCAATCTGGTACTGAGTATGTGTATTTGTTTCTCCACTTCTGTGAAATTTCACTTAGAAGAATGGTCTTCAGTTCCATCTGGGTTGTCATGAAAGATACTAGATTGCCATTTTTCTTTACATCTAAGTAATACTCCAAAGTATGAATATACTAGATTTTATTAATCCAGTCAGACATTGGTGGGCACTTGGGTTGCTTCCATGTCTTTGGAATTGTGAATTGTGCTGCTGTAAACATTTGTGTGCAGGTGTCCTTTTTATAAAATGACTTTTTTTTCTTTAGTATATACCCAGCAGTGGGATTGCTGGGTCAAATGGTAGGTTTACTTTAAGTTCTTTAAAGTATCTCCACACAATTTTCCATGGAGGTTGTACTAATTTACAGTCCTCTGACAATGTATAAGATTTCCTTTCTCTCTGCATCCACACTAGTATCTGTTGTTTACAGACTTAATAATATGAGTCATCCTTGTTCAGTTATGTGATATCTCAATATGGTTTTGATTCAGATTTCCCTGATGATTAGAGACTTTGAACATTTTTTGATGAGTTTTTTTGCCATTAGAATATCTTCCTTTGAAAAGTGTCCATTCATCACTTTTTAATGGGTTTGTTTAATTGTTTCCTATTGATTTGCTTGAGTTCTTTGCAGATTCTAGTTTTCAGTCCTTTATCAAATATATAACATGCAAATATTTTTTTCTATTCTGTGGGTTGTCTATTTGCTCTTTTGATTGATGCACTTCCAATTAAAATATCAATGCCATCTTTTGCATAACTAGAAAAAATAGTTCAACGCTTGATATGAAACCAGAAAAGAGCCCAAATAGTCAATGCAACCTTACATAATAAGAAAAAAGTAGGAGGCATCACCTTAGCAGCCTTCAAACTATACTACAAGGCTATAATAACCAAAACAGCATGGTACCAACACAAAAACAGGGACATGGAGCTATGGATCAGAACAGAGAACCCAGAAATGAAATCATCCTTGTATTCTCATCTGATTTTTGACAAAATAGGTAAAAACATACACCGGGGAGGGTGGCGCCTGTGGCTCAAAGGAATAGGGTGCCAACCCCATATACCAGAGTTGGCGGGTTCAAAACCAGCCCCAGCCAAAAACAAACAAACAAACACACAAAAAACATACACTGGGGAAAAGAATCCTTGTTCAATAAATGGTGCTGGGAAAACTAGAAAGCCACATTTAAAAGACTGCAACAGGATTCTCACCTCTCACCACTCAGAAGAATTAACTCACAATTGATAAAGACTTGAACATAATGCAAGAAACTTTAAATTCTAAAAGAAAATGTTGAAAAAATATTTATTGATAACAGCCTAGGCAAAGAATTCATGAGGAAGATCTCAAATATAATCACAGAAACAAGAAAAATAAATAAATGGGACCTGATCAAATTAAAAAGCTTCTGCACAGCCAAGGACACAATCAAAAGAGCAAACATAGCAATGTTTTTTAACTAATAATTCTGACAAATATATTTAGCCTGAGCATTCAGTTAAAAAAACAAAACAATAGCCGGCTACTCTACAGAATTACAAAGGAGACAAGTGTTCTCATGGATAAAATGAGTGTGCAGAAGGTTTATTCCTAAAATTAGAATGATGTAAAACTTCTTAATTTAGGATTAAAATTTGATTATAAGCTTATATGGAGGATATATTTCTTTAGAAAATAATTTAATTGAAATTTTAAGGAGAGTGAGATAACTTACAAACACATAAATTGATGTTAGTAGGATCAGAGTTGAAAGTTGAAGAAAAAAAGAGTCAACATAGTAAAAAATACATTGAACTGGACATGTTCTGGTCTTTCAGTCACTGAATGTCAGGTTGGCACACTTGGCATTGAGTCTGGGGAGGAATTCAAGCATGGGATGGGAGACTGAACTACCTAAAGGGTGACCTTGCTATTCTGGGACTTTGTGGTGTTTGATCGCACGTTAGTCCTTAGATGGAGAGATGGAACAGCTGACTTCAAAGACTGGAATGCTGCCATCTGGAATGATGTCAGTCCCTTTCAGCTCTGCCTTCTTCAGTTTTCCTTGTGCAGCAAAGATGGCCCCATTCACTCTGAGCCCTCATTTTACTGCTAAGTATCTCTAGCAGAAAAAGAAATACCCTTTTGTCAGCAGCTCAGAATTATGCTTCCATCTGTATAAGCCACTCCCTGGATCAAATGACCATCCTTGAAGCTGAGCCATGTAGACAAATGGGTCAAAGGTGTCTGCCCAAGGGACAATTAGGGGAATACCTAACAGGAGAGCATAGGTACTGAACAGGTAAAAACAAGAAGTCCCTAATAGATCATAAGGAAGAAAAGTTCAGAGTAGCCATTAGGAACTGCAAAGTAACACATCACCATTTAAAAAAAGGAGGACAGTTTGAACCATCAGAACCAGCAGGGATGTTCTGTCATAGGAGTTTCTCAGCAAAGATTAAGTTTTCTATAAGTGCAGTCTCTCAATGGAGACAATCTACGGATTGACTGGTGACTGAACATCACAGCCCTTCCCCCTGCCCCACTGCTGCCCACTTCTCCAGTCCACTATCATATTTTAACTGTGCAATTGCAAATGCTCCCTAATTGCCTCCCACTTGCCCCTCTATCATTTGTTCTCCAGAGAGCAGCCAGGAGAAACATTCATTTAGTCATTCAATAAATATTTATTGAGCTGTGCGTATATGCCAGACAGTGTTGATGGGGTAGATACATCAGTGATCAAACAAACTGCCTCCAGGGAGCTTATATTCCAGTGTGCAAAGCAGAAAATAAGCAACACAAATTGGTAAAATATATTATAAATTAAAGGGTGATAAGTGCCCAAAAGCAAGCAAGCAAGCCAAGGGGTGTGCATGAAGTGTTAGCAGTGGGGTAGTCAGGTGGCCCAGGGAGGCTGCACTCAAAATGGTTTATTTTAATGAAGACCAAAAGGAACTGAGGGACTGAGCCATGCAAATATCTGGGGGATGAGAATTCCAAGCAGAGGGAAGAGCCAGAGGAAAAGCCGGAGGCCGGAGCACAGAAAGAAGGCTGTGCTGGAGCAGAGCCAAGAAGGAAGACCAGTAGGAGGACACTAGGCGACTGGTGGCCAGAGAACCATGGGCCTTCAAGGTCACCATAAGGACCTGGCTTAACTTAGAAGAGAAAAGCGATTGCAGATCTTTTAATGAAGTGGTGACATCCGTCTTATGTTCTAACAGAATCTCTTGACTGCCACAAGTATATACTGAAGGGAAGCCAGGCAGAAACAGGTGCTCTGTTTGGAGGTTGCTGCAACAACTCAAGTGAGACATGAAGTTGCTTCGATTATGACAGGGACAATTGGGGGGTGGGGTGCTTAATATGCAAATCTGATCGTATCAGCTTCTGCTTAATTCCTCCCAAGGAGAATTTTATCCTGTGACATATGATAGAAAGTCTGAACTCCTCTCCAGGCCTGCCAGGCCCAGTGTGGTCTAGGTCTTGCCTCCCTTTCTGACCTCATCACATACTATTCTCCCCCCTAGAAAATCCCCTCTCATTCCCTCTCCTCTGTGATGCCTTTTATATGACTGCTCCTTCTGTCCATCAGGTCTCAGCTAGTATTCAGCCTTAGGATATAGTATGTAGGAGGCACTAAATGACGACTTGTTATTATACATAAATAGACTGAGGCTGTGTAAGGTTGCTGACATCTTAGCACTCTGCAAGGCCGAGGCTGGAGGATGACTTGAGATCAGGAGTTTAAGATCAGCCTGAGCAACATAGCAAGATCCTGTCTCTATTTAAAAGAAATAGAAAAATTGTCTGGGTATGGTGGCAGACTGCTGTAGTCCCAGCTATTCTGGAGGCTAAGTCAGGAGGATTGCTTGAGCCCAGGAGTTTGAGGTTGAAGTGAGATAAAATGATGACACAGCACTCTAGCCCAGCAACAGAATGAGATCCTGTCCCAAAAAACAAACTGAGGTGGGATAACTTTATTTTCCATTTCACTCCTCAAAAAATAACCCTATTGGCCAGGCAGGTGGCTCATGCTTATAATGTAGCACTCTGGGTGGCCAAGGCAGGTGGATTACTTGAGCCCAGTAAGGGTCTTTTATTGAACCAGGAAAAATCCAGACATGGAAGACATTTGGAATGTGCAACATTAATTATAGATAGAAAGAAATGAAGTTTTGCAATGTCAGTGAATTGAGGAAACTGGAAAGGAAGACAGAAGAGATTATCATAAGCGATTATGAAGTACAAAAGAACTGGTTACAATGCCTCGGGGGTAAACTTTCACTTCCCTATTCTACGCTGCTATTCTGTATCTGAACCCTTACGTGATTTCAATCTTTGAGCCTTTTCCCTCGGGTGACCCATAGATCTATGTCTAAACCACTGAACACTCTTGGTCGTCTGGTGGTATCCTGCAGGTACTGTGTTCAGTATAGAGCTGGGGTTGAAGAATCCAGGCTGTTGCCAGCAGATCCTCAGGAATGTCAGCCTAAGCTAAACTGTAACCCACAGCTGTGAGCTATGATGACGCCAGGGCACTCCAGCAGGGCAACCGAGTGAGTCTTTGTCTCAAAAACAAAAAAAAATCACAAAACACTACTATTACTACTATTGAGGAGCAAATCATACCATTGACAATGCCTTAATAGGAAGCAGATTCCAGCTGTATACTTTGTAACACTCTGAATTGATGAAATGCAAACTCACTGGGGTCATTATGACTGCCAAGTGACCTCTAAGTTCCACACTGTATCTCTTTGACTTACTTCAGAAGGAGAGGTATTCTACCCCCACCCCCAACAAAGCTAATCACTCCTTTACTGCTGTAAGCCCATCTCTCCAGCTCCAACCCTTACTCTGAGATTTTCAATTTTTTTCAATTATCCATTCTCTGCAACTATTGAACATGCCCCTTAACCTTATAAACAGCCACAAATTTTTTCCTTCTAGAAGAAAGTCTCTCTAATGACCAATTTATCTTTTTTCCTTTCTTCACAACACAATTGTATACTCTATATTCAGTATTTTTAATTTTTTTTTTTTTTTTTTTTTTGCAGTTTTTGGCCGGGGCTGGGTTTGAAACTGCCACCTCTGGCATATGAGGCCAGTGCCTTACTCCTTTGAGCCACAGGCGCCACCCAGTATTTTTAATTCTTTATATTCACTACTCATTTCACAATCCAGCCTCCATTTAATTCAAATGATGATGGTGACATGTAGTATTAATCCTCAGGTCATGATGAATATTAAATGATGACAACAGTGAACTGAGAATTATTCAAGTCCCTGTAAACTGATTTCAAGGTTAAGTATTATTAGCCCATTTTATGGGCAAGGAAACTGAGGATCAGAGAAGTCAAGTTCTTTACCTGGAGATAAATAATAACCACAGTCAGTAAGAGGTGGTACAGAGGTTGGAACAAAAGTCTGCATACTTTCAACTATGCCAGCTGTCTGCTGAAATTTCCATCCTGAGCTCATCAGTGACATCTAAAGAAATGGATACTTTTTAATTTTCATCTTGTTTGATCACTTTATAATATTTGACATTCTCATCTACTCTTTCCTTTAACATTACTACTATGCAATATTTGATGCCAACAAAAGAATGCATGAAAATGTGTTTAATATGAAGCATAATTATAGGAAACACTCATGAGCCTATCAATTTTTTAATTGATATATACAGTGAAGTGCTTTTAAGTGCTCAGTTCAGTTAAATTTTTGAACTTTTTTTTTTTTTTTTTTGAGTCAGAGCCTCAAGCTGTCACCCTGGGTAGAGTGCCATGGTATCATAGCTCACAACAACCTCCAACTCTTGGGCTCAAGCGATTCTCCTGCCTCTGCCTCCCTCGTAGCTGGGATTACAGGTGCCTGCCACAATGCCTGGCTATTTTTTGGTTATAGTTGTCATTGTTGTTTGGTGGACCCGGGCTGGATTCAAACCCACCAGCTCAGGTGTATGTGGTTGGTGCCTTAGCCACTTGAGCCATAGGTGTCAAGCCTAAATTTTTAAATTTTTATTTTAAAATACAGGGTGCACAAAGTTGGTGTGCAATTTAAAATAGTTGCAAACTTAATGGCCACTGTGTGTAACTGACCATAGAATAACATGGATTTAAACCGCAAGGGTCTACTTTGATGCAGATTTTCTTCCACCTCTACCATCCCTAAGACCAACCCTCCTCTTCCCACTGCTTCTAAGCCTCCTCAACATGAAGGCAAAGAATATGAAGACCTTTATTATGTTCCACTTCCACTTAATAAGACTGAGCATATTTTCCCTTTATGATTTGAATACCGTGTTTCCCTGAAAATAAGACCTACCCCCAAAATAAGCCCTAGCAGGATTTCTATGCATTTGTTAAATATAAGCCCTACCCAGATAATAAGACCTAGTGATGCCTCAGATGCATTTCGGCACTGAGTGGTAAGGAGGACTGGAATACCTTTTATCTGCCACAGCTCTTTTCTCCCAGCCCTTCGCACTTGCGAGGGTGTGCGTGTGGTAACCGTGGTCATAGGCCGTGCACCTGCGAACGGCTAGGGGAAAGGAGTTCACGCATCACTAGCACCAGCTCCACCAACAAGGTCGGCTCCCCCTGTCAGGTTCCAGAAGAAGATGACTTAACTATATTTGAATAAATGTAGATTGTTGTATTGTACTTAATAAAAATAAGACATCCCCTGAAAATAAGCCCTAGTGTGTCTTCTTGAGAAAAAATAAATAGAAGAAAGTGTCTTATTTTCGGGGAAACATGGTAATAGTTTCTTTTCTCTAACTTATTTTAAGAATATAGTATATAATGAATATAACCTACACAATGTGTGCTGTTTGTGTTATCAGAAAGGCTTCCAGTCAACAGGTAGTCATTAAGTTTTGAGGGAGTCAAAAGTTAGACATGGATTTTTCAGCTGTATGGGGAATTGGTGGCCCTAACCCCTACGTTTTTCAAGAGACAACTGAACTGTAATTATAGATTTATAGGGGGTTGTAAAGAAATGTATGAGGATGTGTGAATCCTTCACTCTGCCTGCCCCAGTGTTGTTGACAGCTTGCATAACTATAGTATAGTAACAAAGGAATTGATGTCAGTACGATCCATGGCACCAATTCTTTGCACTTACCTGTGTGCTCCTTTCTGTATCCCATTCCCTACACCCAGTTAGCCACTATCCTGAGCTTTGGGTTGAACATTCTTTTAATTTTCATGGCTTTACCCATATGCACATATCATCATATAGAAAAGAGATTAACACCATGTATAACAGGCCTGAAGCTGACTACACGGGTCTGCTTGCAAAGGTGCACTCTGGCTTGTGTCTGGGAACCTGGATTTTAGGAGTGTCCCTACCATTCCCTAACTGAGATAGGTGGCTCTCTGCACATATGCTGTGTGTGCACACAGTGTGGGTCATGCTGAAACCTGCTTTTCTTTTCTGGCAGTTTTTTTTTTTTTTTTTTTGAGACAGAGTCTTACTTTGTCACACCGGGTAGAGTGCTGTGGCATCATAGCTCACAGCAACCTCAAACTCTTGGACTCAAGCAATTCTCTTGCCTCAGGCTCCCGAGTACCTGGAACTACAGGCACCTACCACAACATCTGGCTATTTTTAGAGACAGGGGTCTCACTCTTGCTCTGGTCTTGAACCTGTGAGCTCAGGCAGTTCACTGGACTTGGCCTCCCAGAGGGCTAGGATTATAGGCATGAATCACTGTGCCTGCCCTCTGGCAGTCTTGAATTCAGGTAAGGTGCTACCAGGGGTCCTCAAACTTCTTAAACGGGAGGCCAGTTCACTGTCCCTCAGACTGTTGGAGGGCTGGACTGCGGGCCCGGGCTGAGTTGGCTGCTAAGCAGCATAGGCAGCAGTGGCAAAAACAGCTGGCAGGTCGGATAAATGTCCTAGATGGTCTGCATGTAGCCCGCAGGCCATAGTTTGAGGATGCCTGTCAGCTAGGCAGATGACATCTAGCATCGACCTACTTTCCACTAAAAATCTTGGCTGCTAAGTCACTAACGGGCTTCCCTGAGCAGAAACATGGCACACGTATTGCTGGATGTTCATTGCTGGGAGAAGAGTGGGCTTTATGTGGCTCATCATGTGAGGGTGAGGGGCCGAAGAAAAACTGCACAGGGATTAGTGCAGATTCTGCCTCTTTCTTCCCCTCTAATGACCTTACTTTCTACATCTTAGCCGTGAGTACAATTATATTCTGAGTCCTAGGAGTCCTTCTAGTAAATCTCTGAATTCAGGGTGGTCTCTCAACAATGCATTATTTAGTTTTGCTTGTATTTAAGTTTTTTTTTGAGACAGAGCCTCAAGCTGTCATCCTGGTAGAGTGCCTGGCATCACAGCTCACAGCAACCTCCAACTCCTGGGCTCAAGCGAGTCTCCTGCCTCCCAAGTAGCTGGGACTACAGGAGCCCAACACAACGCCCAGCTATTTTTTTTTTTTTTTTTTTTGGTTGCAGCCGTCATTGTTGTTTGGCGGGCCAGGCTGGATTGGAACCTGCCAGCTCAGGTGTGTGTGGCTGGTGCCTTAGGTGGTTGAGCCACAGGCACCGAGCCCTTGTATTTAAGTTTTATAAAAATAGTAGCATACTACATACCATTTGGTGTAACTTTTATATTTCACTCACTATTATGTTTCTAAGGTCAATCTATGGTGTTCATTTTCATTACTCTGATTATTCTGTCCATTCCCCTTCAAATGACATCTAGGTTGTTTTCAGTTTTTGCTGCTAGAACTATCATATATGTGAACACTTGGTAGATGCCTCCTGGAGCACATGTATAAGACATTCTTTAGGGAATTGATTCTCAACCTTAGTTGCTCTTTGAAAGCACTTGGGGATATTTAAATAACAACATCTTCAGGGGCCCCACTAGCAGAAATTCTGATTTACTTGGCCTCAGGTGTGGCCTGGGTATAATTTTTAAAAATGTCTTTAAGAATGAATTTATTGGGCTATAGAGTAATGAGTATTCAACTTTAAAACTGGCCATGCCAGTTTATACTCATTAGCATTATGTAAGAGTTCTTTTTTTTTTAATTGACATTTTTTAAACGCCAACTGTTTTTTAATTATTTTTTAAACAATAGCACAAAAATATTTCAAGGAACAATTGATGACCTTCTGAAATACAGTTAAGCCACACTAAATATAAATTTCTATTAATAAAACAAAAAAAATTTTAAGAGAAATAAAAGGAAAAGGGAAAAAAAGAAAAAAAGGCATGGAAAGAGGAAGGGAATGAGATTTACAGCTGAAAATCACTGGATAGGGGAGGCTTATTAGTTGGATATACTGTTGAAGCCAAGAGTGACACATGCTTACAATCTTTGTTTTTTGTTTTTTTGTTTTTTTTTTGAGACAGAGCCTCAAGCTATCCCCCTGGGTAGAGTGCTATGGCATCACAGCTCACAGCAACCTCTAACTCCTGAGCTCAAGCTTTGAGCTTGCTTTGTCACTCCTGCCTCTGCCTCCCAAGTAGCTGGGACCACAGGCACCTGCCACAATACCCGGCCATTTTTTGTTTGCAGCCATCATTGTTGTTTAGCGGGCCAGGCTGGGGATTCGAACCCGCCACCTTAGGTGTACGTAGCTGGTGCCTTAGCCAATTGAGCCACAGGCGCCGAGCCACAATCTTTGTTTTTTAAAACCATTTACAACTGATGTGTGGCCCTTGCAGCAGTTATCAAGGACTTCTTGTCTAAGAGTTCTTGTTCCACTACATCCTTGCCAACATCTCTGTCAGCTAGTGGGTTTATTTACTTTTCGTATTTACTATGATATGCATATTCATTGTTTTAATTTTTCTATTTTTTTTTATCTTTTCATATGTCAGATTCATACTATTCAGAATATTTTCTGTATTTGCTATACTGATGAGAACATAGAATATAAATATATTAATCCTTTGATGATTATATAAAGAGCAAGTATTTTTCTCTACTTTTGACTTATCCTGTCCCTCTCTGTCTTTAACATTACATTTTAATTTTTTTTTTTTTTGAAACAGAGTCTTGCTTTGTCACCCTGGGTTGAGTGCTGTGGCATCATAGCTTATGGCAACCTCAAACTCCTGGGCTCAAGTGATCCTCTTGCCTCAGCCTCGTAAGTAACTAGGATTATAGGTGCCTGCCACAACACCCTGCTATTTTGCAGAGATGCAGGTCTCACTTTTGCTCAGGCTGTTCTGGAACTCCTGAGCTCCGGTGATCCCCTTGCCTTGGCCTCCCAGAGTGCTAGGATTATAGGCATGAACCACTGTACCTGGCTCTAGGACATTTAATTTTAATATAGTCTATTGCTTTTCTTTTAAGGTTGGTACTTTTGTTGTCTTATTTAATAAATCTTTACCTACCCTAAAGCCATAAATATATTCTTCAATATACTCTTCTAAATATTCAAAAGTTTTGCCTCTCATCTATAAGCCTCTATTCACCTGGAATTAATGAAATATAATTTAAAGCTTACTAGTATTTCATCCCGTATGTTGTACATATATACATGTATATATCCTGTCATTTGTTACATACATGAAGAACTTAGAAGATATTATGTTAAGGGGAATAAACCAGGCATGGAAAGAAAAACATCACAAGATTTCACTCATATATGGAGTGTAAAAAAGTCAAACTCATAGAAATAGAGGGTAAAATAGTGGTTATCAGAGTGTTTGAGGCAGAAGAATTGGGAAGATGTTGGTCAAAGGACACAAAATTTCAATTAAACAGGAGGAATCAGTTCAAGAAATCTATTATTCATTATGGCCACTATAGTTAATGACAAAATATCATATACTTGAAACGTTCTAACAGAGTAGATTTTTATTTCACACTACATTGTACAGAGTAGATTTTTATTTCACACCACATTGTACAGACACATCACTGCTCTGCGGGAAAGTCTTCATTGACACATTAAGGTTTAGGTTTGCTGAGCCCTCTATGATCTAACTTCTGCCTATCAGAGGACCACAAGCACGTCTTGTTTACCTTGGCACTATTGTCAGTGCCAAGTCCACAGCCTGACACCCAATAGATAGTCACTAAATGGATGCATCACTGCCTCATCCCTTCTATTTCCCCCTTTTCCCAGCCAATCTGAACTTGTAACAGAAGGTACCCTCCTCTCAGAACTTTAATTACTATTTACTTATTTACTCACACATCCACGCATTTGTCTTGGAACTACCGCTGTCTAGCCTCGTGATTTGTACTAAGCAAGTTCTCTGAATGAATAAGTTGAAAGAAACTTAGAAGTGCAGCTCAGGAGATAATACCTACCCCAGGAATTGATCAATACCAAGCAACAGAAGAACAGTTTCCCCCAGGCGCTATGTAAGAAAACTAGCGCGAGTAAGAGGCAAACAAGCTGCCCTGCCCAGTCCGGGAACCAGAGTTAACTAATCAAGACTTTGTAGAATGGATGCGAGCAAAATCAAAATAAAACACAGGGGGCTAACAAACCAACTTCCGAGAAGGAAGTAACTTAAAAGGCAGTCAATCACCTCGCTCGAGCCCCAAACCGAAGCGGCGGAACGTCCAGGTGTTCTCCGAAGCCCCGCCCCTCAGAGGCGGGGCCTGCGCGGGCGGGGCGGGGTGTGAGCCGCGGGCGGCGCTGGAGCCTGCGCGCCCCCGCCGTTTCCTAGGAGATGAAACACACAGGACGCCAGAGCTTCACAAGGGAGGGAGCGAGGTAAGCGGCCGGCGCCGGCAGGTAATCCCGAGCGGGCTGCGGAGCCGTCACCCTCCCTCCGACCCAGCCCGAGCCTGGCCTGGGAGGCCGGCCTGGCATGTCCCCTCGGCGCCCTGTTCTATCAAGGCCAATCCCCGCAGAGAGACCGGGCCTGGACGCCGGTAGGGGAAAGACGGGAGCGAGGAGGGTACCGGGGAGGGGGCGCTCCGACCTGGGGCGGAGCAGGCGGAGGGGTCAGCCTGCGCGGACTGCGGTCACTGGGCCCGGAGTCTTCCCCGACAACTTTCCCGCCCTTCTGGACCGCAGGAGCCGTCAGGTGTGGGAGGAGGACGGTGGGGCAGCATCCACCGGTCTCGAAGACCCCCGCCCGCGGCCGCTCCTAGAATCTCCCTTCCTCCTCTCCTCCCGCGGCGTGGGCTGGAGGGGGAAGCTAAAGGGAGATGGGGCGGGCTTGAGTCTCAGGGTGGCAGCGGAACTGAGTTCAGAACTATTGAACAATTCAAAGGAGGGAGAAGGGAGAAACTGAGTTCAAATCCAGCCCTGGCTTGTGCATCCCAAGCGATGCGCGGGTAAAAGTGCAATCCCAGCGCACTCGTGCCCTCCCGCGGGCTGGTGCCGGGGGATCGCCCACCTGCGACTGCCGGATGCGCGCGGGGCCCAGGGACGGCCCCTGTCCGGCAAACCCGCGTGACACTGGCCCTGGCTTGCAGAGCAGGATTCTAGTACGTGTGATGAAAAGTCTTCCTTTTCTGCAAATACCTAGTACATTTTAACTTAGGATAGGTCAAGAGTCCGGTGTCAGGAGCAATACAACTGATACTGAGTGGTTGGTAATCGCAATTCTATAAGCAAAGAGATTTATGTAAGGGAATTCTCATAGAGGGAACCAAAAGTTATTGAACTTATTTTAAGCGGAAAAAACAACACATTGAGTCAAAATAACGATGGACACAAAAATTACTTGCTTTTAGAGTTACTTTCTGTTCCAGTGGCTTGATGGGGAGAGGAGAAACATCCCCTAATCATGGCCGCCAGCTCACACTAGCTGACCTTTTGATTTGGGCAGAAGTTTGATTCCTTCACCCTAGTCGGGTATTTTTGTTTGCTAGTTTTTAAATAATATGTGAATGTCGGGCACAGAGAACTGTGCTTTTGTGTTCTGAGAATCTTTGTTTTCTTATTGTAATTGTTCTTTTTAAATTTCTGTAAACATATGATTTGGCTTGAAATCTAGTTTTCTAAGCAACGTAGTGATGGTTAAGACGTTAATTACCGTTTTGTATTACAAAACAGCTTTGGCCTGATATATTTATAGCATGTTCTACAAAGCCAAATTGAAGACCTCCAAGCCTTCTCTGTTGGGTGACTGGCAAACACGAGTTTGAGTTTTACCCTTCATTTGCCCTCTGTGTTGATCTTCCTTATCCTAACCCTAAATCCTTATTAACTGGCAGAAGCTGATGAGAACAAAGCCCACGTTTACAACAATTGTGCACTTAGATAAAGGGTAATTATGCACTTAGATTAAAAAGTATAAAACACTAGAAGGAAAGATAAATTATAAGAGTATTTTTTGTGTGTGCAAGTCTATACTTGAGCCTCTGTTTCTTTTTCTTTGTATCAGAATATATAGCTTGTTTAACTCATAGCAAAGTTAACAGACATTGTAGCTTGACTGGAGAAAATTCCTAACAATTCTGTTAATTGAGGATAATAGTTATATTACATTTACTTGGGTTTTGGTTTGTTACATATGTATCAGATACATATGCGTGTGTATGTATATACATATATATATTCATGTACATAAGAAATTATGTTAAATCATCCCCATTTTGCAGAATTAGTTTTCCACAGATAAACAAAAAAGAGTATATATAGCTTAGAGAGAGCTAATATTGTGCTAGAGAACTATAGGATGTCTGCATTTAAGTTACATACACACTTTGACTAGTAATCAGGAGTTGCTATATTACGCTGATACAAGCAGTATCAGTGAGTAGGCACATGGGAGTAATGATTTTCTGAAAGCTTTATATAGAGCTTTATATTTATATATTTCTGCCTTGTACATTATACCATTGTCCCTATATTTTTAAAAGTATGGAAGGGACAGCTGAAATGATCAGCTTCTCAGCCTGGAGGGCTATTTATTTTCTAATTTATGTGGCTCAAGATGGGCCTTTCCAACATTTTACTCAGAGAGTATAGTATGTAAACTTGTTTTATTTAAAGGGTAGACAGTGCTTAAACTGAACAGCTGTTCAGAGCCACAAATCTGACCTTTTAAAAATCTGTGTCATGTCTGTTGTCTTCACCGGTCCAGCCCTCAAACAGAAAGAAGCTGGGAAATGTTCATGGTCCTTGTCTATTCCTCCGTCAACATACATCCCATCCTGTAGCTATGCTCAAGTGAGGTGAAATTTATGTTTCTAGTGTTTATTTGGAAGTTGGTTCATTAGACTTGGAATGAGGTTTCTGTAATAGCTACTCCAAATATGGCTGGGCTTGCAGGCCAAGGCAGAGTCACCACAGACTGAATGCTCTGTTGTGCTAATAGTGCTGTGCAGACTCAGGGTCGCCCTCTGAGGTGAGGTGGCTGATGGCTTTAGTAGTAGAAGAGAGAGGGGCAATTAATTCTACCTTTTTAGGTTGTTGGGCCAGTGCAAGGCCAATCTCACTAATTGTTTCTGGTGCCCTCTTCCCTCTGAACTTGTTTCCACCTCCTGGATAACACTCCCACCCCCATCACCGTGTTACTGGGGGGCAACTCCCTCTTTCATTCCCTTCACCAAAAATACTTCCTCACTCAGCATTGCCTTTGTTACTTTCTACCTCTTAGAACCTCAAATGCTTGTCCTTGGTTTGGTGTTAACATGAAAATAATTTGATTACGGCAGAGCATGGTGCCTCATGCCTATAATCCTAGCACCCTGGGAGGCCAAGGCGGCATGAGCTCAGGAAGAACAGCCTGAGCAAGAGTGAGACTATGTCATGGTGGTTGCCTGTAGCCACAGCTACTAGGGAGGTTGAAGCAAGAGGATTGCTCAAGCCCAGGAGTTTGAGGTTACTGTGACCTTAAGTAAGACTCTGTCTCAAAAAAAGAAGAAGAAAAGAATTTGGTTGAAAGAAAAGATGATGTTATTATACTGTTACATTTCTGAATTAAATGATTCTCATGGGGGGAGCTCTAAGTAGACTCCTTCTCTTTAACCGTCCAAGTTCTCACATCTCACATTTCCTTTCCCTTTTCTATTTCTATTATTTTGCACCATGTCTTTCTGAGTATCTGAATGGCCCAGATGCAGCTGGGGGTTAGTCCTGGTAAGGAGCTGTACCATTTACATTTTCATTCAGTCAACAGTCTCTTGGTGTGTTAGGGTGAGGAGTTGTATTAGGAACAGTAGTGGAGATGGGGGCAGCTTGAGTTGTGGGGCCCAGTCTGCCTGGAGTAAAAAGGATGGTTCCTTAACCACATCAGTGATTGTGGAACCTGGCACTGAGCTTTTAAGAATTAGTCATTTAAAAATCGGAGACTAAAAACCATAATAACCAATAAAATCAAAGTTAGAGACTATAATGAAAAATGAACAGCTTCAAGCTTAATGCATGTATTAGACTGACTCCATTGTTGCTTACCTGATTGATCTTAGAAAGATTATTTAATCCTTTCATTTTTTGGTAGAGATAAGAGTGCTGTGGCATCACAGCTCACAGCAACCTTCAACTCCTGGGCTTAGGCGAGTCTCTTGCCTGAACCTCCCAAGTAGTTGGGACTACAGGCATCTGCCACAATGCCTGGCTATTTTTTTTGTTGTTGCCATTTGGCTGAGGCTGGGTTTGAACCTGCCACCCTTGGTATATGGGGCCGGTGCCCTACTCACTGAGCCACAGGCACAGCCCTCCTTTCATGTTTTGTATTTAATAATCTTACTGTCATGAGAACATGATGGCTTTTCACACAAATATTTTTTCTGTATTGTTACTTAACCAGAAAGAATCAGTAAACCTAGAGATAGCACATTTCCTTAAAGATAAATGTCTCACCTTAAATAGGATAGTTAGGAAAGAATGTATAATGATTTAATATGTCGGTGATGAATTGCAAAGTACTGATTTAATGTACTCCTAAATGATGATATATTTTAATTCATGTTTTGTTTAATCATAGCACCTAACACAAAACAAAATGACTCAAAAGATCTTTGCAAATTATATTTCCTTATACAAATAAAGGAATATTTAAGAAAATCAAGTACATGTTTTGTTGTTTTTTTGAGATGGAGTCTCACTCAGTCACCCTGGGTAGAGTGCTATGTCATCATAGTTCACAGCAACCTCAAACTCTTGGGCTTAAGAGATCCTCTTGCCTGAGTCCCCAGAGTAGCTGAGACTATAGGCGCCCACCACAGTGCCCAGCTACAAATACATGTTTTGATTAGAACAACGTGGAGAGATACTGCCTTTCTCTATATTAACACCTTAATATTTAGAATCAGTGTCTAAGCCTAACATAAAGACCATTTACAAAAAACTATTCTTTTTTTTTTTTTTTTTTTGTGAGACAGAGTCTCATTGTGTTGCCCTCAGTAGAGTGCCATGGTGTCATATCTCACAGCAACCTCAAACTCTAGGGCTTAAGCGATTCTCTTGCCTTAGCCTCCCAAGTAGCTGGGACTACAGGTACCCGCCACAATGCCTGGCTGGTTTTTTTTTTTTTTTTTTTTTGGTTGCAGTTGTTTAGCTGGCCTGGGCTGGGTTGGAACTTGCCACCCTTAGTGTATGTGGCTGGTGTAATCACTGTGCTGCAGGCACCGCACCATACAAAAAACTATTCTTTTTTAAGCAAATGAGAAACCATTTGCTATCATGTGTTAAGACCAGTAGCTCAGGTTTAATCTGACAAAAATAAACCCCTAAATAGAAATGGAATCCACTGTCTTGGTCTTCTCTTTTTTAAGATCTTAGCCATAGAGTCAGCATAGCCTAAATTATTTTACATGTGCCTTTAAAAGGATTATTGTCTCTATGAAGTAAGATAAACATTAAGCTATACACACTCCTTCCTATGTAAAGACTCCACTGGGGCTTGGTGCCTATACCTCAGGCTGCTAGGATGCCAGCCACATGCACTGGAGCTGGCGGGTTCGAATCCAGCTCTAGCTTGCCAAACAGTGACAACTACAACCAAAAAATAGCCGGGCATTGTGGCAGGCACCTGTAGTCCCAGCTACTTGGGAGGCTGAGGCAAGAGAATAGGTTAAGCCCAAGAGTTGGAGGTTGCTGTGAGCTATGACGCCACAGTATTCTACTGAGGGCAACATAGTGAGATTCTGTCTCTAAATAAATACTCCACTGGATTCTTCTCAAGTTTCCTTTGAAATGGGAAGCAACATAATTTTATTGTACTTTGCACATGTTTTTGTTTCTTTTTCTGGAAAACCTCTTTCTGGAAGCCTGAACTACATTAACAACTACAATATGTCCTTGTCCTAAAGTTCTGCATATAATAGAAAAATGATTTCTCTATGACAGTGCTACAGTAAGAGAAAAATAGTCTTTGGAGAAAACACCAGATTATAAAAGGCGTTTTAAAACAAACTACAGGCAGACCTTGGAGATAGTGCAGGTCACTCCAGTAAAGCAAATAATTGCAATAAAGTGAGTCTCATGTGGTTTTTGGTTTCCAGTGCATATTGAAGTTCTGTGTACATTATATTATAGTCTGTTATGTGTTCAGTAGCATTATGTCTAAAAAAACCCACAATGCATATACCTGAATTTAAAAAAATATTGCTAAAAAATAGCAATGATCATCTGAGACTCCATCGAGTTACAGGTGGGGGGTCTTGCCTCAGTGTTGATGGCTGCTGACTGATCAGGGTGGTGGTTGCTGAAGGTCGGAGTGACTGTGGCCATTTCTTGTTTTTGTGTGTGTGTATGGCCATTTCTTAAAATAAGACAACAGTGGGGGCAGCACCTGTGGCTCAAAGGAGTAAGGCGCTGGCCCCATATGCTGGAGGTGCCGGGTTCAAACCCAGCCCCGGCCAAAAACTGCAAAAAAAAAAAAAAAAAAAAGACAGCAGTGAAGTTTGCCCCCTTGACTCTTCCTTTCATGAAAGATTTCTCTGTAGCATGCAATACTGTTTGATATTTGACCCACAGTAGAAGTTCTTTCAAGATTAGAGTCAATCCTCTCAAACCCTCCACTCTGCTTTATCAACGGAGTGTATATATGTATTAAGCCAAATCTTGTGTTGTCATTTCACCAATGACCACGGCGTCTTCACCAGTAGAAGATTCCAAGTCAAGAAACCACTTTGCTCTTCCATAAGAAGCAACTCCTGTCAAAGTCTTATCATGAGATTGCAGCAGTTGGGGTCCCATCCTCAGGCTCCACATCTAACTCTACTTCTCTCGCTCTTTCTACCACGTCTGCAGCCAGTTCTTCTACTGAGTTCTGGAGTCATCCCTGAGGGTTGGAATGGGTTCAGAAGGTTTTCAGTTTACTTTGCCCAGATCCATCATAGTAATCACTACGTCTATGGCAGCGACAGACTTATAAAATATATTCCTTAAATAATAAGACTTGAAAGTAGCAATCACCCCCGGGATCATGAATTGCAGAATGGATGTTGTGTTTGCAGGCATGTAGACAACATTAATCTTCTTGTACATCTCCATTAGAGCTCTTGGGTGACCAAGTATGTTGCCAGTGAGCAGTAATATTTTGAAAAGACTCTTCTTCTGAGTATAGGTCTCAGTAGTGAGCTTACAATATTCAGTAAACCATGCTGTAAGCAGAGGTGCTGTCATCTAAATTTTATTATCCACTGAAAAAGAACAGGCAAAGGAGATTTAGCATAATTCTTAAGGACCATAGGATTTTGAGGCTGATAAATGAGCACTGGGCTCAACTTAAAGGCACCAGCTACATTAGCCCCTAACAAGATAGTCGGCCTGTCCTTCGAAGCTTTGAAGCCAGGTATTGACTTCTTGCAAACTATGAAAGTCCTGAATGGCATCTTCTCCGAGCAGAAGGCTGTCTCATCTGCATTGAAAAGCTGTTGGTTAGTATAGCCACCTTCATCAGTGATCTTAGCTACATCTTCTTCTGGATAAGTTGTTGCAATTTCTACATCAGCGTTTGCTGCTTCCATTTGCTTTCTACATTATGGGGAGTGGGACTTCCCTTAAACCTCATGAACCAACCTCTGCTGGCTTCAGACTTTTGTTCTGTGGCTTTCTCACCCCGCTCAGCCTTTATAGAATTGAGGAGAGGGAGGGCCTTGCTCTATCTCTACCATTCAAAGTTTTCTTCTGATTTGCAGTAAGGCTGTTTTGCTTTCTTATTATTATTGTGTTTATGGGACTAGCACTTTTTAATTTCCTTCAAGAATGTTTCCTTTGCATTCACAGATTGTCTGTTTGGTGCACGAGATGAGCTTTTGGCCCATCTTGGCTTCCAACATGGATTTGTCACTATGAAATCATTTCTGTTTTTTGATTGAAAGTGAGAGATATGTGACTCTTCTTTCACTTAAACACTTACAGGCCACTGTAGCTGTAGGGTTTTTCACTGGCCTACTTTTAGTATTGTTGTTTCTCAGGGAATAGGGAGTCCTAAGAAGAGGGAGCGAGATAGGGGAACAGCTGGCTGGTGAAGCAGTCAGAATGCATACAACATTTACTGGTAAGTTTGCTGTCTTACATGAAGTCACCACACCCCCAAACAATTACGATATTAATATCAAAGATAACAGCTCACGAGAACAGATATAATAATAGCGAAAACGTTTGAAATATTGTAAGAATTACCAGAATGTGGCACAGAGACACAAAGTAAGCACATGCTATTGAAAAATGATGCCAACAGACTTGCTCAGTGGAGGGGGGCCATAAACCTTCAATTTAAAAAAAAGCAGCATCTGCAAAGATCATAAGGCGAAGTGAGGTAAAAGGAGGTGTACCTCTTAATGGTGCCAAAGATTTTATTACCATCTGCAACTAAGCATTGGAAGCTTGTAACAGTGATAATTTTCAAAGCAAAATAAGAATGATAAGTAGGTATGTACTGAGAAACAATTCCTTGTAATGTGAAACTAACATAAAACATGGAATGAAATTATTGAATATTTTTGTAATACAGTAGACAATATGGTGTGTGTTTTGTTTTATTTCAATTGCAATAATAAAATCAGAACCTATTGAAACCTTAAAGGTCTGCCTATACCCTTCTTTGTTTTTAAGAAAATTTATTTTTTCATTTCAGGTTAACGTGAGGGTATACATTTTTAGGTTATGTTGTTCTTATGTCCAAGGTAAAGTTCAAGTTGTAGTAGAGCCCTTCACCCAGGGGGCGTGCTGAACCACCCTGACATTGTGCCCATTAGGTGAAATCCCACCAATTGCCCTCCCCTTCCCCTGGTCTCCTACTCCCCCTCAGCTCCCCCTCCCCCTCGCTAGACTACTTTTGTGTTTTATTGTTTATATGGGTGTGTAGTTATTTATAATTGGTTTCATATTAGTATTGAGTACATTGGATTTTTTTTTCCCCATGCTCAAGATAGTTTACTAAGAAGAACGTGTTTCAACTCCACCTAGGTAAACACAAAATCTATAAAGTCTCCATCTTTTCTTATGGCTAAATAGTACTCTGTTTTATAGTGCCACATGTACAGTCCTTCATCTGTAGTTTTGAAATGCACAAAGTTTGAAAATGAAATTTGAGAAATACATTTGTACAAATTCATTTGCAACAGAAGAAGACCTGAATGGTGTGTGAGGCCATTTATAGTCTTCATTTATTTTAGTTTTTTTTTTTTTTTTTTTGAGACAAGGTTTCTTTCTATTGTCCTAGCTGGAGTGCAATGATGGGATTCATAGCTCACATCCGTGCCAGCATCTGCAGTTTTGGAATTTTGTGATGTGGGCTAATCTCACTGGAGTTAGGTGACATCTCAGAGTGGTTTTGATTTGCATTTCTGGTGATTAAAGATGATGAGCATTTTTCATGTATTTGTTGGCCATTCATCCATCATCTTCTGAGAAGTTTCTGTTCAAGTCTCTTGCCCACTTATAAGTGGGGTTGTTTGCCCTTCTCTTGTTGACTAATTCGAGTTCTCTGTAGAGTCTAGTTATCAGGCCCTTGTCAGATTTGTAACATGCAAAAATCTTTTCCGATTCTGAAGGCCATTTGTTTTGGTTGTGGTAACTTTAACTGTGCAGAAGCCTTTTAGCTCGATCAAATCCCACTTATTTATTTTTGGAGTTGCTGCAATTGCTAGGGGGTCTTCCTCATAAAATTATACTCTTCTAATATATATACATTCATAATCCTTCATCTGTAGTTTTGAAATCCACAAAGCTTTGGAAATGAAATTTGAGAAGTACATTTGTACAAATTCATTTGCAACAGAAAAAGACCTGAGTGGTGTGAGGCCATTTATAGTCTTCATTTATTTTAGTTTCGTTTCTTTTCTTTTTTATTTTTATCTTTTGAGACAGGGTTTCTGTCTATTGCCCTGACTGGAATGCAGTGATGTGATTCATAGCTCACTGCAACCTCAGACTCCTGGGCTTAAGCCATCCTCCTCTCTCAGCCTCCTGAGTAGCTGGGACTACAGGTGCCTGCCACTACACCTGGCTAATATATACATATATATGTATATGTACATATATACATATAAAATATATATATATATATATATTTTGCAAAGACAGAGTCTTGCTCATGCTTAAGCTAGTCTTGAACTCTTGGCTTCAAGCGATCCTTCTGCCTCAGCCTCCCAAAGTGCTGGGGTTACAGGTGTGAATCACCACACTCAGCCTACTTAGTTTACTTTTCACCCATTGTTCTGCAGGTCCATTGTAGGGTATTATATAACATGTTATACACACCATATTCCTTTTCTAAAATACGAAACATTCTGGATTCCGGAATACATCTGGCCTAAGAGTTTTACCTAAGGGTTCAAGGGCCTTTACTAGATCATTTATGTCAGTACCACTCCTCTCTGACTGCTTAATAAATATCATGATTCCTTCCTACTCAGCCAGATATTGGCCACTGCAGATGGCAGGACTCAAACTAGAAAATAACATTTTTAAGAATGCTGCCCATAGCGCTACTTGCCAATTTACTTTCTGCTTAAGCACTATTCACTGGACTTAAAATAAGAGTACCTGATTTTTAACCTAGACCCTGTCACTTGATTTTTGTTCTTTTTTTGAGACAAAGTCTCGCTTTATTATCACTCTTGGTAGAGGACTGTGGCATCATAGCTCACAGCAACCTCAAACCCTGGCTCAAGTGATTCTCTTGCCTCAGCCTCCCAAGTAGCTGGGACTACAGGTGCCCACCACAACACCCAGATATTTTTTTAGAGGCAGTGTCACACTGGCTCAGGCTAGTCTGGAACTCCTGAGTTCAAGCAATCCTCCTGCCTTGGCTTCCCAGAGTGCTAGGATTACAGCTGTGAGCCATAGCACCTGACCTCTTGTTTTTTTTAAAATAATAAATTTCTGAGCAAGCACACAGTCTCATGACTGTAAAGCACTCTTTGGGAAGCCAAGGTGGGTGGATCACCTGAGGTCAGGAGTTCAAGACCAGCCAGTGCAATATAGCAAGACCCTGTCTCTACAAAAACAAACAAAAAATTTAGATGACTGTGCTGGCACACACCTGTACTCCTAGCTACTCCAGAGGCTGAGGTGGGAGGATTTCTTGAGCCCAGGAGTTCCAGGTTACAATAAGTTCATTGAGTCATAATGAAAATTCAATTGCAGTTACTATACACATAAGATTGGTATGATTTTATGCATTATTTTAAATTGTAGCTAGTCATGCACTTGCAAACTCTACAGCTACATGACAACTAAATATGATATTGATCTTAGACTGGCTTCTATATTGGAAGGAGAAAATGCTAAAAGGGCATGATTAAGTCAGCTGACAAAATCTGAATGATTCTGTCAAGTATTATATTCTTCTTCAGTAGGGGTAAAGGGTTTTAATGTGTAAATTAACCTTAAATGGTTTGTAAAAATAATCATGTGTGTGCCTGTTGTGTGTGTATAGAGAGAGTCCTTAAATGATGGGGGGAAATGGGGTAGGCTGGGTGCAGTGACTCATACTTGTAATCCTCGCATTTTTTTTTTTTTTGAGACAGAGTCTTATTTTGTTGCCCCTTGGTGGAGTGCCATGATGTCATAGCTCACAGCAACCTCAAACTCTTGGGCTCAAGAGATCCTCTTGCCTCAGGCTCCGGAGTAGTTGTGACTACAGGCATCTACCACAACACCTGGCTAGCTCTTCTATTTTTGGTTGAGATGGAGTCTCGCTCTTCCTCATGCTGGTCTTGAACTCCTGAGCTCAGGGATCCACCCCTTTCAGAGTGCTAAGATTACAGCCACCTTTTCTTTCTTTCTTTTTTTTTTTTTTTGTTAGGCAGAGGCAAGGTTCAAATCCACTATTGTGTGGGGCCAGTGCACTAACCACTGAGCTATGGAGCCCAGCTAATCCCAGCACTTCCTAAGGTAGAAGTGGGAGGATCACTTAAGGTCAAGAGTTTGAGATCAGTTGCAGCACTATAGCAAAGCCCAATCGCTACAAAAAAGGTGGGGGGTAAAATATTAACAATAGATAAATCCACGTTCTTTGGATTTCCTGTGTTGTACTATTATCTTTTTTTCATTAAGCTTGAAGACTTAAAAGATGAAATTAAAAGTTGTATCTCTTGAACTCCATCTCAAGTAATCACATAGATTCCCAATTAAGCAGATACTTGTGAACATAGTTATGCATCTCTTATTTTTTTGTATGAATTTCCTTCTGTTGCCCTCCGTAGAGTGCTGTGGCCTTATAGCTCACAGCAACCTCGAACTCTTGGGCTCAAATGATCCTCTTTTTTTTTTTTTTTGAGACAGAGCCTCAAGCTGTTACCCTGGGTAAAGTGCTGTGGTGTCACAGCTCACAGCAACCTCCAACTCCTGCGCTTAAGCGATTCTCTTGCTTCAGCCACCCAAGTAACTGGGAGTACAGGTGCCCGCCACAACAAACACCCGGCTATTTTTTGTTGTTATAGTTATCATTGTTGTTTGGCAGGCCTGGGCTGGATTTGAACCAGCTCTGGTGTATATGGCTGGCATCTTAGCTGGAGCTACAAGTGCCGAGCCACAAGCCGTCCTCTTCCTTCTTGCCTCAGCCTCCCAAGTAGCTGGTACTACAGGTGCCTGCCATAATGCATGGCTATTTCTTTTTTTTTTTTTTTTTTAAAGACACAGGGTCTCATTCTAGCTCAGGCTGGTCTGGAACTCCTGAGCTCAGGCAATCCACCCACCTCAGCCTCCCAGAATGCTAGGATTACAGGCATGTGCCACCGTGCCTGGCCAAATAGCGTATTATTTAAATAGAATATGAATTTATTTTTACAATAATATTTCCTTCACATAAAATGAAAGTTGCTTTATATGTACCTTACCCAATTGGGGTACTTGTATTCTACAAGTATTTACAAATAGTACAGTTTTAAATATAACATGCTAGATTAAATATGCTACGAAATTGATTTGAAGAACATATATAGCATAGATGTCTATTTTCTAAGTTTTATTTTGGAAAATATAGATTATATTCAATAAAAAAGGAATCATACAAGTTATTAAGTTGACTTCATTGAACATTCCTAGAATAATTAGCAGAGTACCGTGTCTGTGATGCCTTTATCAGATGAGTATTGTCAACCTATTGTACGTGAACTTCATTCCTCAAAGCACAAATGATTTACTGATAAATATTTAACCCAGTAGCATTTATATTACTTATAATCTTCCCATGGTCTTGGCTGCTAGTAAAAGTTTTAAAGAGACTCTTTAATGGAAATTCATTTGATTCCTGTTCTCTTTTTTATAGGGTGTTCATAAGAATGGAAGCAGTGTTTCCTTGCCAGGTTCCTTATCGCTGTATCTCATGAACTTACATAATCTTGGGGAAAAGCCTGTATTTAATGATGAGAAATCTGTCATCAGTATAGCAACAACAGTGTGAGGACAAAAATAAAAATAAAAAAGAAGGATTCCAAGTTATACTCAACGAGGAAGTCATTTTAATCAACAATTTCTGCCGCATTATTTTCCAAGATGAACCGCTACACAACCATGAGGCAACTTGGGGATGGCACTTATGGGAGTGTGCTTATGGGCAAGAACAACGAATCTGGGGAGCTGGTAGCCATCAAGAGGTACTGTGTTCAGCACTGCAAAGTTTACCGCTGAAAACTCTGTTTTCCTTATTCGCTTAGGAGTATATGCAAGCACAGAGAGGGCTAGTTAGACTCCATGATACTTTGGCTAAGATAGAATGTCACTCTTGAACCAAAACATTGCCAGAAGGGAATTCCGCTGATTCCCCATTATGTTACTTTAATTTTCTGACTTGTCTAGCTACATTGATAAACAAACAAAAAAAACCCTAAGCTTTCTATGCATAATACATTTGGACTGAAACTAAAGGTAATCTTTGGGATATTTTTCAAATTTAAAGTAGAGTTTATTATTTCTTTAATTAATAGGCTTTAAAATCATGTGGTATTCATAATGTCAAATTGAATTCTGAAGGGCACAGAGTCTGAGCTTACCTGTTGACTTATTATTATTTGAATTATTTCCTTTTAACCCACTATCTTTATCTTTTAGCTACATAAAAAAAAAAAAATACCCCAAAGCCTGGTGATTTAAAGTAAGAGTAAACATTTATTAATTTACATGGTTTCTGTGGATCAGGAGTTCAGGAGTGGTTAGCTGGGTGGTTCTGGTTGGGGCCTTCTCAAGAGGTGGCTGTCATGTGAAGACAGGACTGGAGCTGGGGGATCCACTTCAAGGTGGCTCAGTCTTGCTAGGGCTGCTGCGGATAGTGGCTTAAAAACAGAGATTTATGTCCTCACCATTCTGGAGGAAAGAAGTCTGAGGTCAAAGTGTTGACAGGGTTGTTTTCCTCTACCTTGGCTCAGGGCTGGCTGTCTTCTCTGTTTTCACACAATCCTCCCTCTGTGCATTTCTGTATCTAAATTTCCTTTTCTTACAAGAATACCAGTTGTATCATATAAGGATCCACCCCAAAGACCTCACTTAACATTAATGACTTTTTAAAGTATCCCATCATTAAATACAGTCACACTCTCAGGGACTGGGGGTTAGGACTTCAACTTAAGAATTTTGAGATGACTCAATTCAGCCCATAATAGGCTACTGTAACAAAATACTGCAGACCTGGTGTTTTAACAAACAAATAAATTTTCTCACTATTCTGGAGTCTAGAAGTATAAAATCCAGGTGGTGGGAGGGGTGGTCTCTCCTGAACGCCATGAGAGAGGGATTTATTCCAGGCCTCTCCCTGACAGATAGATGGCCATTGTCCCCCTGGGTTTCTTCACATCATCTTCTCTCTCTGCCTCTCTCTGTGTCCAAATTTCCCCTTTTTATAAGGACATCAGTCATAATGACCTCACTTTAACTTGATCACCTCGGTAAAGACCTGTCTCCAAATACAGTCCCACAGTGAGGTACTGGGGGTTAGGACTTCAACATGTATATTTTTGAGGGACACAGTTCAACACATAACACTCACATGGTTGGCAAGTTTGTATTTCCTACTGGCAGGAGGCCTCAGTTCCTCTTCACGTGGGCCTCTCCAGAGGGTTGCTTGAGTATCCTCATGACATGGTAGTTGGTTTGCATTGGCCTGAGTGAGCATCACTTCAACCAAAGTATGACAATTTAAAATTTAAATACTTCGGCTTGGCGCCTGTGGCTCAATGGGCTAAGGCGCCAGCCACGTACACCTAAGGTGGCGGCTTCGGATCCCCAGCCCGGGCCCGCCAAACAACAATGATGGCTGCAACCAAAAAATGGCCGGGCGTTGTGGCGGGCGCCTGTGGTCCCAGCTACTTGGGAGGCGGAGGCAGGAGACTCGCTTGAGCCCAGGAGTTGGAGGTTGCTATCAGCTGTGATGCCATGGCACTCTACCCAGGGGGATAGCTTGAGGCTCCATCTCAAAAAAAAAAAAAAAAATAAGAAGTGTCTCTCTTTTGTTTAAAGTTTACCAGTGGTTGACCCAAAATTTAACATAAACACTTTGGTTGTACTCTTTAAATGTTGAAATGGACAAGAAAATTGAAGTTTCTAAAACTGGCAATCATTACAAGCATAGTAAATATGTTTCGTAATGAATTCATTATTTTGTTCATAAGGTTTCTGTTGCTCACTTGGTATTTTGAATCTTTTACATCTCAATATGAACCATTCTGCCCAGAGCTTTATATCTCTTTAATATCAGATCTCCAAAGAAAGCTTCAAATTCCATATACACCAAAGACATATATTATCTACATTATTTTTAAAAAGCTTGTTTCCCCCAATTAAATATTATCACAAATTGTTTTATAGCATTTGTACATATCTGTTATATTAGAAAATTTTTTCAAAGTCTGTTTTTTGCAAGAGTCTTAATTGCTCTAGTCATGGTAAGGTTTGATTCTAGAACTTGTTTTACAACAGTTAGTGGACAACTTTCTATATATCTTTTTGGTTTCTTTGCACTTTTGTCTGGGAGCTCTTTAGTATCATGGATCCTTTCAGCTCTTTTTTACACTAGGAGGTAACTCGTGTCCTCATACAGTAAGTCCTACATAGAGAAGATGTTTATAAGTGAAAATGTGAGAAGCCAGGCGTTCACCCATCCCGGGATCCCTTCCCCTCACTCCCAAGAATGGTTTCAAAGAGAGGGAGTCTTCACTGAGAGGTTCACAAAGTGTGAGGGGAAGGCAGCCTTGAAAGGATGTTGACCTGTGTACAGACGTGCGCATGTGCATCTATTTATTTAAGTAAAATTCTTCCTCTTTACAGTATCCATCAAATGTCACAAAGAGACAAAGCCAGTACCTAAATATTGAAGAGGAAACCGCTATGGACCTTGTGGAAATATGGGTTGATGAGTAAAGTATAATGGGAAATAACAAATATTAAAAACTAAATAAAAATAAAACTAGTGACACACAGCTAAAGCAAGCCTTAAAGAACAGACTTAAATAGAAAAGCAGAAACCCAGAACCTGTAAGCTAAGCATGCATACCAAGCTGGAAAATAGCAACAGAATAAACCTCTGAAAACTAAAAGGAGGAAAATAATAAAGGTTAACTGATGTAATGAAATGGACAAAGACATAGCCAAGTGGGCAGCAAAGCCAGGCATTGCTGCTTCATCTGCCTAATTAAATACGTGTCTTGGGAAAGATGGGTCAGAACTAGAGAGGCAAAGGTACAGGTGATCTGTAGTAGGAAATAAAAAGCATCTACAGATACTTCAGAGATTTCTGAAAGCAGTAAGAGGGCACTATGAGTGCTAAAAATTGCCCACAAATATACACAGACAATACCTATGGTACAGCATGCTACCAAACTGCCTCAGGAATAAAGAGAAAGCCTCAAAAATCTTGTTGCTAACATGATGTGCCAATAGTTAAATCTTATTACAACAGAAACATCCAAATTCTTACACAGTAAATATTCTACCAAACTGCAGGGATTTATCAGTCCCATCATAAGCAAATTCACAGAGGACAGCAAAGAGGACACACTCCCTCTTTTATTTCATGAAGTGAGTCCAACTTTTTTTTTTTTTTTTTTTGAGACGGAGCCTCAAGCTATCCCCCTGGGTAGAGTGCCATGGCATCACAGCTCATAGCAACCTCCAACTTCTGGGCTCAAGCGAGTCTCCTGCCTCAGCCTCCCAAGTAGCTGGGACCACAGG
>CAUYQV010056702.1:0-12955 GCA_963574575.1 Galagoides demidoff | reverse complement strand
AGTCTTTTCTCCACTCTCCTTTCCACAATTTGAATAACATCTAGAATTGAATAGGTTGTGGTTGTGAATATTTTATCAGATTTTTGACAGGACATCCATCTCATTGTAGAGTGAGACTAGATCTTAAATTGCCTTGGACAGTTTTGCTTCTTAATTAGAGAGTCAATACACTACCAATCAGGAAATCTGGGCTATATTTGGCTTCTCTGATTCTGAGATGGCTGAGATCATCAAGAAGTTGAATCTGATCTAGTTAATTCTCTTGATAGTTCACTCTCTTTTCAGTTATTGTTGGCAATCAAATGCTGACATGGGCAATGCTATTAATTTTAAGTGAAGTTCTAGCAAGGCATAGTTAATTGCACTGTGTACAGCCTAACACAGAATTCCATGTGAAGCAGGGCTGCTTTTGTATGTAGTACACACACTGTAAGCACAGATTCAATAAGGGTTGCCATAATCCATTCCTTCATTAATACTCAAGACATTCAACTTCCTGAAGTTTTAGTTCTGTCAAAATGGTGATTAGTCACCAATTTGTGCCTCATAGATCTAATGAAATTTGAAGTTTGAGTTTTGAAACCAACAGAAAATAGATAACCATGGATTAGATGTGAGTTGATACAAAACAGCTAGTTTTATAATGGCTTACAATTAAAAATTCAATACCTTATCTGCCTTAGCCAGGAATTTGGCTGAAACAAGACACACATTTGTCCTGAATTATTTGGGTCAATAAGTACACCACATAGTCTACTCTATTTTCTAGAAAATGTGCCTTTAAAAAAAAAGATTAAAGGAAGAGGTAGAAATAGGGGGCATTTGAGAGCAAAATGCATGAGAGCTTAGCTCTCAAAATGTTAAATGACTCAGAAAAGTAAAATTTATTTTATTAGCCAAAGGTGGACATGTATTAAGCAGTTTGAGAGTAATGTGAGGCATTTTATATAATCACAGTATACTAGAAGGAGAAAATGCCTGTACTGTGGTGTTGGTTAAACATGATAATTTGGAAAATAAAATGCTTTTATATCTATTCCACTTTATATGTACCTCAAATTACAGTTCAAAAAAGAAAGAAGAGATGTAAACATAGAAGAACAAAAAGAACAATAAAAGAGACTATACCAGATGTCAACAGAGTTTTGAAAATTGAAAAGAGGAAAAATAATTCCTTTTCAAAAGTGGGCCATGCCTACAGAGGGTAATAATTATGAAATTATGAGAAGTGAACTGACTTGTCCCACAGAACTTTGAAAAGACTAGATTCTTTTTCTTTTTCTTTCTTTCTTTTTTTTTTTTTTTTGCACTTTTTGGCCTGGGCTGGGTTTGAGCCTGCCACTTCTGGCATATAGGGTTGGCACCCTACTCACTGAGCCACAGGCACTGCCCAAGACTTGATTCTTGAAGGCTTGAAGGTCCCAAGAATCACAGGTAACAGGAGTCTGTGTAAGAATTATGTTTCATTCCCAGGTCCTCAGTCTCATGCCTTTTAGATAGATGATTATCCTTGTTATAACTCCTCAGAAGATGGAATTTGTATTCTTTTCTGGAGAAACTGAACCAACCAGTGTGAGGGATGGTGTGTGTTTGAACTGGCTTCATGTTATCAAACCTGTGCACTATACCGGGTCTTACACTGAGAAGGGCCCCACGCTCAATTAATAGTCTTGTGTTCATGATTTTGAAACTCTGAATGATTTTAAAGAAGAGGGTATTCATTTTTATTTGGTACTGAAATCTGTAAATTATATAGCTGATACTTGGTGTCTGTAGATAAGTTGTGTTGCCATATGAGAGAGAAAATGTGAGCATAAAGAGAAGTAGGCATAGTGATTAATAAACCACCCATTGTCTTACCCTGCACTATTCCCAGGATAAGATTGGTGAAATGTGTTACCCACCCATCCCACCCAAGGCAAAAATCACTCCCTGGAAACAGATTAAAGGAATATTTTTTATAATAGTCAATATCTTTTCTCTTTATTTTTATTTTATGTTTATTTTTTGGCTAAGGCTGGATTTGAATCCGCCACCTCCAGCACATGGGGCCAGTGCCCTACTCCTCTGAGCCACAGGCACTGCCCTAAGGAGCATTTTTTAAAGGGCAAATAGAACAACCCTAAAAAATATAGATATTAGTGTTCAAAGGACTTAGAACAATCAGACTTGCTATCTAATCAATCAACTGTGAAGGCCTTGGTCAGGAAGAACTTCCCTTAAATCTAGAGTTTCTACACACTATGTAATGCCCTACTCTACAATAAAATTCATAGCTAAGAATTATCCTTAACATATAAGACTGAAACCCTCCCCTCAAAGAAAAGTTCAGAAAAATTGATTTATCACAGGAGTAGAATAAAATTACAAAAGGAAGGTCTATTGTTAATTAAAAACATTATTTTAAAATTTTGAGAGGATTGCTACATGTATAGTTTTGTAATGCTTTACTTGGATTTATAAGTGTTCCCATCACCTAAATATTCTGAATCGTGTTCATTGTACCTGTTACATAAGTTGTAATCCCTCCCTTTTTATCTCCTCCCCTTGCTTGATTTCCAGTGAATTTTATTTCTGTCTGTGCCCATGTGTGCCTGTCAATTAGGTTCAAATTATTGGAGAGCACTTATGGTGTCTAGTTTTCCATTCCTGATATACTTCACTTTGGTTTGTTTGTTTGTTTGTTTGTTTTTTTGAGACAGAGCCTCAAGCTATCCCCCTGGGTAGAGTGCCATGGCATCACAGCTCACAGCAACCTCCAACTTGTGGGCTCAAGCGAGTCTCCTGCCTCAGCCTCCCAAGTAGCTGGGACTACAAGTGCCTGCCACAATACCCGGCCATTTTTTGGTTGCAGTCGTCATTGTTGTTTGGCGGGCTGGGCTGGGGATTCGAACCCGACACCTTAGGTGTATGTGGCTGGTGCCTTAGCCGCTTGAGCCACAGGCACAGAGCCTATATACTTCACTTTGGATAATAGTCTCCCGTTTTATCCATATTGCTCCATGGTGTGTGTGTGTGTGTTTGTGTGTAATGCACTCATGAATTGATGGGTGCTTGGGTTGATGCCACACCTTTGCAATTGTGAATTGTGCTGCAATAAATATTTGAGGACGAGAGTCTTTCTAACATTAATAAGATGACTTCTTTTCCTTTGTGTGGATGCCCAGTAGTGGGACAGCTGAATCAAATGGTAGGTCTACTTTCAGTTCTTTAAAGAATCTCCATACTGTTTTCCATAGAGGCTATACTAATTTACAATCCCACTAACAGGGCATAAGTGTTCCTTCTCCACTTTATTCATGCCAATATCTACTGGTTTTTGACTTTTTTTTTTTTGCAGTTTTTGGCCGGGGCTGGGTTTGAACTCACCACCTCTGGTATATGGGGCCAGCACCCTACTCCTTTGAGCCACTTGAGCCACAGATGCTGCCCATTTTTGACTTCTTTTTTTTTTTGGGGGGGGGGTTTGAACCCACTACCACCGGCATATGGGGCCAGTGCCCTACCCTTTTGAGCCACAAGTGCTGCCCCATTTTTGACCTTTTAATAACAGCCATTCTGACAGGGGTAAGGAGATACCTCATGGTGGTTTTAACTTGCATTTCCCTGATGATTAGTGACACTGACATTTTTTTCATATGCTTGTTAGACATTTTTCTACCTTCTTTAGAAAGTCTTCTGTTCATGTCTTTGGCCCACTTTTTATTATAATAGAGTTGTTTTGGTTTTTTTTCTTACTAATTTTTTTGAGTTCTTTACAGACTCTGGATATTACCCCCTTATTGGCAGTATGGTTTGAGAATATATTCTCTGATTTTATTATTAATAATTGCTATACAGAAGTTTGTTGTTGCTATGATTCTTTTGGGGTCTCAGTTAAAAATTGTCACCCAAGCCAATATCTAGAATAATTTTTCCTGCATTTTCTTTTATAATTCTTATGGTTTCCACCTTTCATTTGTCTTTTATACATCTTGAATTAATTTTTCTTTCTTTTTAAAATTTATTTTATTTTATTTTAAAATTTTTATTTTAAGTTTATTAAGTCAAATACACATAGAAAGGCAGGACTACACCTATGAAGCATATGACAAGGGTACAAGTCCAAACTATGAAGTGTAGAACATAGATGTTTTGGCACAATAATCAAGTAAATAAGGTGAACGCTATGTTGATTAGTTTAATTTAACCACGTCAGATTGTAAAAAAAAAAAAAATCAGCACATCATACCCCACATATGTATGAATGTATTGAATTCATTTTTCTAAGAGATGAGAGATAGGGGTTCTGTTTCATTCTTCTGCACATTGCTTGCCATTTTACCTGCACCATTTATTGAACTGGGCTTCTTTTCCCCTCTGTATGTTATTGTCTGCATTGTTAAAGATCAGTTGGTTATAAGTACATTGTTTTATATCTGGGTTCTCTTTTTTGTTCCATTGATCTACGTTTTTGTTTTTGCACCAATGCCATGCGATTTGGGTTACTCAAGCTATCACTTTTTGCTGACAATATGATCTTATATACATCAAAGATATGAGATGATCCCAAAGACATTGCCAAGAGACTCCTGGAATTGATAAATAAGTTCAACAAACTCTCAGGGTACAAAATCAATATACACAAATCAATCACCTTTCTCTATAACAATAACAGTCGAGCTGAGGGTAGAATCAAAGACTCAATACCATTCACAATAGCTACAGAGAAAACAAAATGTTTAGGAATATACTTAAGCAAGGAGTGAAACATCACTACAAGAACTGGGAAACATTGAGGAAAGAAATCACAGATGACACAAACAAATAAAATACATCATACTCGCAGATCAGTAGAATCAACATTGTTGAATAATGTCCATACTATCCAAAGTGATTTACAGATTTAACACTATCTTTATCAAAATACTAATGTCATATTTCACAGATCTAAAAAATAATTCTGAGCTTCATTTAAAACCAGAAAAGAGCCTGAATGGCCAAAGCAATCCTATGCAAAACACATCTGTAGACATTACATTACGAGACTTCAAACTATACTATAAGGCCATGTTAATTCTTTTACAGAATTAAGACAAGATGCTATAACTCTGAAATTTAAAAAAAGCATGATAAAAATGGGAGGAGGGATGAAAAATAGAAAGCTAAATGGGTTGTTAGAAATTTGAAATCTCATAGCAAACAATTTTTAAGGAGATGGTAACAGGATTAAAAGATAGTCAAGGAAATCCTCACAAAAGAGGGAGTAGATAAGACAAAGCACAGGAACTTATCAATTGGAAAAAAAATTCCTTATGATAGCACAATATGCACCTTCATAATTGAATAAAGCCATTGAGAAAAAAGAGAAATCCACACCAAAACATCTCATCATGCCCCATTCAATACCAGAAGCTGAATAGTGTCTACGAAGATCAGTAATAAGAATAACATCCCATTTCCCAGACATAATGTGCTTCCTCTGAGGAGGCTGTAGAGTTATACCTTCCAAATGTTGACAGAAAGTGATCTCCAAACTTGAATTCTTTGCCCTACTCAACATCATTACTGGTTCACGGTATAATTGATACTTTTTATAAGTAAAAGGATTCAAAAAATGTGCCTCCCAGAACCCTTTCTTGGGTAGGTCCTCACTAGTATACTTAGCAAAACAAAGGAAAAATAATAAGACCCAGGATCCAAGAAAAAGGAAGTACCATCCAGATATATATGTACTAGGGAATACTATCCAGTCATAAAAAAGATGGGACTTATATTTTTCACATTGACCTGAATGGAGTTGAAGCACATTCTTCTTATTGAAGTATTACAAGAATGGAAAAGCAAGTATCTAATGTACTCAATACTAATATGAAAGCAATAGATAAACAACTACATACCCACATGAGAGAAAAACCCAATGAAGTTCAAGTGGGGGGGAGGAGGAGGGGGATCAGTGAGCTGTCACCTAATGTGCACAGTGCAACAGTGATTGAGCCTGTGTGAAGGGCTCAATTACCTTAGAAACACAGATGATGTAGCCTTATTATTTGTACCCTCCTATTAATCTGAAATGAAAATAAATATTAAAAGAAGAGGGTAAACAGGGAATCCCAGGTTCACTTCTGTGAAGTAGAGGGTAATCAATTTACATTAAAGCAGAAAGTTGAAAGACCACAAGAGAGATGACTTCAAAGAAAAAGCAAATTAGAACTGATGACATATGTGACAATATATGAGCATTTGAACAAAACCATTTATAGATATTTTACAACTGTGTCAGGATATTTAGCATGGAAAATAAATATTAAAATATTAGTACAGAAGGTGGAAAGTAAAGGCAGAAAAAGGCATTACCATCTAAAGAAAAAACAAACGGCAATCCGAGAATAACAAAATCACATACAGGAGGCTCTGAAATACAGCGTGCAAACAGTTACAAGCATGCACAACCCGAGAACTGATCAATATCTCCCAAGAGTGGTATAATTATTATGTTGGAAGGATGTCAGCAGTGGAGAAAACAATTGCATGAATTGTATGTGGTATACCTGGAACAGAGTTAAATAACCTTACTTATTTTAACCAGAAATAAACAAAGAATATAATAACGTTGGGGGAAAGCAGCACAGGAAAATGTTATTTATAAAAATGGAAGGCTATCACAGAATAAACAGTTAAATATAATCATTTTTACTATCAATAGATGATACTTTAATTAAAAAAAATTAACTTCAAACAAGTTAAATAGTAGAAATGTTTCATTCTATTTGCTGAAGGAATTCCTTTCAGTGTAACAAGTACATGGTCGCAGAATAAAATTTCGACAAGTTTTCAAAAAGCACATACTCCTTGTCTTATTGTTATCACTGCTGTGTGTTGGATGGTGTCAGCTGTCCCTAACAAAAGTCATAGCATCTAGACTTATGATGATATTCAGAGATACGACTAATGTTCCGTTTCTCAAACAGTTGACCACCCTCATCATCATGAAGAGAACCAAGCTCAGAAAAAAAGTTCTTCTCTGCCTTTTTTTACTCTTTCATTGTCCTCTTGGTTAATGGCTGTTTTGTTCCTATGAAAGTAAAGACTTCCCAAGAGCTGAGAATATTCAAAGGCTTTCTCAGGAAAGGTCAGCTCTTGAAACGAGAGTTGCAGTGATGGAAAATTAAACACATGAAGTCTGATAGGTAAACTTCAAAAAGAGAAAAAGTCCTTCGGGTCCATGTCTGCAGCCTTTTATGATGTAGTAAAGCCCTGGAAAACGTGACTGATTAAGATGCAGTGTTTCCATATAGTGCTATACACTGTAAAGCTGAACACCACTTAGAAATAGGTAGGCTTGTATGGAATGATATCCAACACGTGTCACTGAGCCAAAAATTCCAAACAGAACAACCCCAGCTACTGGCAGAACAGTGTGGATGTCATGCTCAATTTCTGCATGATTATTCTGGCAGCATAATTTTGTTGGGGGTCATAGGTTCTGAGATTGGAATCTTGGGATGGGGACCAATTTTTGTATATATATATATATAAATTATTTATATATATATATAATTTAAGCTCTCTTGGTTTTTTTTCCAACTTTTATAATGTGTAAATAATTTCTTCCAAATTACTTCCATATAACAGATACATTGTATTAGTTCACATGATCAGTGCTCTGTACCTTAGTTTTCCAACTTCAATCCAGGAATTTGAAATTGGGACATTTGCTGTTATGTAACGTAACGTGGTAAGAGCAAACATCGGGGGGTTTGAGCAGCAGTTTAAATTTCATCTTCCTATGTAAAAGTTGGGCATTTCCCCTTTTTGCCCCTACATTTTGGTCTCAGTTATGTAAAATCTCTACAAAGTGACCATGATGGTCTTTTCTTCTCCTTCCCGGCTTGGTACGATGAACAAGGATGAGCAGGTAGAGGAAAAGGCCTTGTGCACTGTACCATATGCAAGTTCACTGGTAGAAAACCAGCTGTATCAATTTGACATACTTTACACTAAGCATTAATAATAAGAAAAACTAAAAAATTGCTGATATATTTTAGTTACTATCTGACATGCTGCTTTAAGAATGTATAGGTATGAGCTGATTCACAACCAGTGTCTAAGTGTGAGTTGTTATTGTCCCTCCCGTGGGTGAATTTGTTTGGGTCCAGAGAGGAAGGTGCCTAAAGTCACCCAGTTACAGTACGAGGTGATGATGCCACACAACCTGCTCCGATTTCTACAGGTTGACAAGAGTCTTGCTGAATGACAGTAGCTGAAAAACTGAGGAAAGGGGTCTGAGAGCCTGATGGAGACTTCATGTGCTTGGTGAAAGCAGGAAGTTTCATTTTGCTTTTGAAACTATTAACTGGAGCTTTTCCTTTCAGTTTTGGAAGTTTTTCAAAGTCTCTATTCTAATTTTTCTTTAAAATTATCTTTCTTCATAACTGCCACTGCACGGTACAACCCATAAGAGATAGTAAATAAATCACAAAATCGCAACTGTGTATGAAGAGTGTGATGGACTTGGAAACTGCCAGTGTCTATTTCTATTTTCCTCAGCTTTGGCAGATGCCTTCAGGAGCGACTCAAGTCAGCCTGAATCACAGGATCCCAACATTTCAGGGATAGAAGGGACCCGCCGCCGTGTTCTTTCACAACTAGTCGATCAAAGTGAGGTGGGCAATTTGCATCAACAAAGAGCATAGGATTCAAAAGTGGAGTTTTAAAACTTGAAGAACAGGTGAGATACTTGAGTCTCAGCTTGGAGATTAAGGATGCTGAGGTGCTGGGGGAGTGTGGGAATTGGGCATCTTTCCATTCTTCCTCCTCTATTCTGCTTTTCAATCTGGTTTTGTCATCTTGGAAAAGTCATTTATTTTCTCTGGGACATAAAGGGAAAATAAATGACTGTAAAATAAAAGGAATGTAATAGATGATCTATAAAACTCTCCCTTGGTTTACTTTTTCATCCAAGTTTTAATTAGTGTTACTGTGTGCCCCTGCGTGACTTCCAACCAGTGTGTTGTGATGGGGGGAGGCGAACAGGGGGTGTCAACCTGTGTGAACAGGGAGCACTAATTGGACTGATAGGAAGAAATGCTTTCACAACGTCTTCAGCCACAAGAAAACTCCCCGAGAAGATGCTTCCTTTGGCGCTTTCCAGTTCAAGGACACAAAGAGAGATTCATGCTCACAGCTCTTTCTTGAAATGAATTCTATTTCCTCACTTCTCTGCCTGCCTTTGTGTGACATTTCGTGTTTTTGCCACTCACAGGCATCTGCACTTTAAAACGATGTTCTGGGATGCTTCAATGACTTCTAGCAGAAAAATGCAAATAAATGTAAATTTCTGTTATTATCAGCTTCATCAAAGCAAACAGGCAAAAGCAAGAACATTATTAGAGTTTGATAAGAGTGTATATTTGAATGATTTCCCCAGAGGACTGGGGAAAAACTCATCTTGTTCTGTTTCCTATTGTAGAGGCTCATCAATTGTCTCAGGTGGAATTACCTGCATACACCACTTGTCAGCCCCACTCTCAACCCCCATTCTCACTTTTTTCTCCCATACAAGAGCTGCTCTTTTGATTTCTGAAATGTAATTTCAATAAATGGTAGACTTGAATCAAGACGTCTATTCAGGCATAAACAGGTGAGAGAAGGCACGACTAACACAATAGAGCATTGGAAGAAAGACACAGCATTTATATCACAGGGAAAAAAGGAAAACTCAGATTGCTAGTGCTCCAACGAGAATAAAATGAAAATAAAAAATCCTGGGACCTCCTGTGGGATTTCCAGGCTGTAACATATTAGTTACCTTTGAATATAGTTTGGTTTATCTTCTGATACTTTTTCCTTAACTGTATCTAAATGTCTTTGGGGATAGGGATATGGCATTTAATTCAATAGACTCAGAAGCCCAGCACATTCTGGAACAGACAAAACACTTTTAATAAACTAACACTTAATGAGTGACAGGTTATCCACAGAAGGGCCAAAACTGGAAATAGTCATTGACAGTTGGCCCATATGTATGACCAGGTCTGGGCTGAGGATCTAAGGATGATATTCATGCAAAAAAAGAATCAATTAGGTAAAGAGGCATGTCTCCAGAAATGCATGTAAGACCATGACATTGTAAAGCAGGGGTCCTCAAACTTTTTAAACGGGGGGCCAGTTCACTGTCCCTCAGACAGTTGGAGGACTGGACTCCAGGCCCTGGGATGAGTCGGCTGCTAAGCAGGACAGGCAGCGGTGGCAAAAACACCCAGCAGGCTGGATAAATGTCCTTGGTGGGCTACATGTGGCCCGCAGGACATAGTTTGAGGACACCTGTTTTAAATGTAAACCATCTATTCCCACAGAACAAAATGCCTAAAACGAAACAGAATCTCAAATTGTCTTTCAAAATGCCGTGGGATTTAAGGAGCAATTGCACGACCAGATGGGAAGTTTGTGTAAGAGTGCTCTAATTTTTCCTATCAACAATCTTGGGAAATTTTAAAATACTGTCCTTTTGATTACACGGGTTTGCATTAGCGCTGGATTGGACTGCTGAAGCCACTGTAAAAAGATTACTGGGCAGGAATTAGAAGCCGTGAATTCTGATTTTGGCTTTGTAGTTCTCTAGCTCTGTGAACTTGCTTAAGGCTCTTAGGTTCCTAGCACAGGAAGGGAAATCTCTGGGACCGAGATTCTCCCCTGGGTAGCAGTTCCCAGCATGTTTGTTAAACCCCCACTGTGGAACTCCATCCCTAGGGTCCCTATTCAGCAGGACTCGGGCTGGGGCTGGGGTCAGGGTGAAAATTTGCATGTCCTGTTCCCAGGTGCTGCTGATACTGCTGACTTGGGGATCTCACTTTGAGAACCACCGCCTTAGTGCAAAGACCAAATGGAACCCACTAGCCTACAAATTCTTTCACTGGCTGTTTCTCCTATTCCTCTGTATTTACACATTTCTCAGGGGGTTCTCTCTGAGGGCTAGTTCAGGGCAGGGGCCCCTGTAATAACAACAATAACTACAAGCCTCACTTCTTTCTTCTGCTCTTTCTAATGAAGCCTCAAGTCTCTGGGGCCGCCTTATACTGCTCCACTGAATCAGCGCTCAAAGTACACTGTCAGACCTCTGCAAACGAAGCCTGAGTACTAAGCAACCCTTCTGCTGGTTCTTTGCCTCTGGCTCTTCCCCCTACCCGGGCCCTCTTTCTGGCCTCCTGTGGAAGTCTCTTTGCCTAGACTTTCTTGCCTGGGGGGGTAGAGAGTAACAGGGCTTATTAGTTGTATAACACATTCACTCTCAGGGCAGTTTCACCAATTTGCTCTTACTTGCTTTTGAAAAGCACATTTTCTCTGGTTCTCCGGAAAGAAAACAAGAAGTTGAATGGTGTGGGGCAAAGCAAAAGTGCAAATCTTCATACAGAGGAAAAATAGGAAAAACAGAATGATGTTTCTTTTTAGGGATACAGTAAAAGAGACCTAGCTCTTACCTGTTAAATAATTTAAGCTAATTGTTGAACCCATTCAGTGTTGTAGAGAAGGGTGTGCCCCAAATGCTTTGGGGATGTTCCCCTTTGCAAGAACAGTAACAGAGCAGACCCAGGGGCTGGACTCCTGCAGCCCTCCCATCCTGTCCTCCCTCCTTCATACCCTCCCTTCTCTAACCAGCACCTTGGGTAGACCCAGGTGGCTTTTACTAGAATCTTCACTACATTGAAACAACTAATAAACATGACTTATGGTGACTCCAGACTCTATATTCTAAATCCCTGTTGTAGGGACTTCTGTAATTCTGGAATTTAGGTGGCTAAAAGCCCCATCTCAGCTATCCACTTTTTCCTCCTAGTGCTTAAATAAAGCCTCTACTTTAGCTGAGCTGACTTCCCTGAACCCCAATGTGCTGCTATATAATTTTTAACTTGATGCTTTCGTTTTTGGTCTTCACTGTGTCTGAAACACCTTTATGGACTTTTCTTGGTTTCTATCTCTTTCTCGCCCTCAAGTGCCTGGTGAAGACCATTTGTCTCTCACTTGTGGAGTGGGTTCGACTTGTCGCTTCCTTTTTAAAAAAAACTTTAAGAGATAGGGACTTTATCTCATACATCTTTTTAAGAAAAGTTTTGTAGAGTGTTTCCTTTCTGGTAGGTGCTTGATAAACAATTATGCCTAATTAACTTTTCTCAATATGTGTTATCTCAGCAATAATCATTAAACACCTGTTATCTTCCCATTCTAATTACCCACCCTCTTACTTAAAACTTAGAGAAAGAAGTCCATAGAAATTAGGCAAACAGTATGAAGGAATAGGACCTATTAATTGGTGGAGGTGAAATTATAACCTGTTTTATATAACTACAAAGAGGTTTCCTTTCTACCAGTACCACCCTAGTCGTTAGCTACTAGAGAATGAAGGACCTTAGGAAGGATACAGGACTTGCCCAAAGTCACACTGCAAGCTACTTCTTGAGGAGATAAATTAAAAATTCATTGAGTTAATCATTATTTCATAGGTATAAAATCACTATTCTAGCAATTGTAGTGGTGAATTCCAATATAAAATTGACAGAAGTATACCTTCTCTTTTGGCTTTTGTTATTTTTTTAACCTCCAAACAAAGTCTATTGTATAAAATATACAAAGTGGTGATACTTCAGATCGCAAGGATTTCTGTAGTGCCCAGTGCCTCCCAGGTCTGTATGAGAGAAATTGCCCAAAACATCTTGCCTGATGCTCTCCTGGGAACCAGGGCTTTATGACTATGTATAAGACATTCTTACAACTGCTTTAACTAATAACATTTTAATTTAATACATTTCGTATTTCCATATTTATTGTGCTCTAGTCATGTTTTATGAGGGGTGTGAACGTGGAAATTCGATGTAACTGTTATTTAGTATGTATGTACAGTGTATTTTCCTCAAGAGGTTCCCCTGCTGAGCACAAATGTAAAATAAATACAAATAAATTCAACTCTTTAATAAGCCTC
>CAUYQV010056700.1:0-10784 GCA_963574575.1 Galagoides demidoff | reverse complement strand
TTTCTTGAATTTCTGAGGGGTCTGTTGTGATTTCATCTTTACCATTTCTAATTGAAGAAATTAGACATTTAAGTCTTTTTTTTTCTTGGTTAGGTTGGCCAATGGTTTTTCAATTTTATTGACCTTTTCAAAAACCAACTTTTGATTTGTTAATCTGATCTATAATCCTTTTGTTTTCAATTTCATTTAATTATGCTCTAATTTTGGTTATTTCTTTTCTTCTGCTGGGTTTAGGGTTGGAGTGTTCTTTCTTTTCCAGTTGCTTGAAGTGTCCCATTAAGTTGTTAACTTCTTCTCTTTCCATTTTCTTAAGGAAGGCTTGAAGTGCAATAAATTTACTTCTTAGGACTGCCTTTGCAGTATTCCAGAGGTTCTGATAACTCGTCTCTTCATTGTTGTTTAGTTCCAAGAATTTGGTAATTTCCTTCCTGATCTCATCTTTGACCCAAGTGTCATTGAGCATAAGGTTATTTAGCTTACACAATTTTGTGTGAGTCTGCAAGTTCCTGTTGTTTTCTGAGTTCAACTTTCATTCCATGGTGGTCTGAGAAGATGCAAGGGATAATTTCTATTATTTTAAATTTGCTGAGGTTAGACTTGTGACCCAGGATATGACCTATTTTGGAGTATGTTCCGTGGGCTGATGAATAAAATGTGTACTCAGTTTTATTAGGGTGAAATGTTCTATAGATATCCGTTAAGTCCAGATGCTGAAGGGTAGATTTAAATCTAGAATGTCTTTGCTAAGCTTCTTATTGGAGGATCTATCTAGCACTGCCAAAGGAGTGTTAAAATCTCTGACTACGATGGAGTTGGGAGTAATCAGGTTGCTCATGTCTGTTAGAGTGTCTCTTAAAAATTGAGGTGCATTCTCATTGGGTGCATAAATATTTATAATTGAGATCTCATTGTATTGAGTACTACCCTTAACAAATACAAAGTAACCATCATTGTCCTTGTTCACTTTTATTGGTTTAAAACCTATTTTATCTGCTAATAAAATTGCAACACCTGCTTTTTTCTCCTTTCCATTAGCCTGGAATATAGATGACCATCCCTTCTCCCTGAGTCTATGCTTGTCTTTTAAAATAATGAGAGTTTCTTGGATGCAACAGATATCTGGCTTGAGCTGCCAGCCTGTGCCTCTTTAGAGGGAAGTTTAAGCCATTTACATTGATTGAGGCTATTGATAATCCTGGCATAATTTTGGGTATCAAGTTTTTTGAAGGTTCATTGGACATCTTTGATCCTTTTGTCACTGTGGAGATTGGAATTTGATCAAAATTTTCTGGGTGGGTTTATTTATGTGGTGGAGGATTGTGCGGTTTATTATGGAGGATAGGTTTGAGGATATCCTGCAGGGCTAGTTTAGTAATGGCAAATTTCTTCAACATGTGAATATCATTAAATTATTTGATTTCTCCATCATAAATGAAACTCAGTTTAGCTGGATACAGAATTCTGTGTTGAAAATTGTTTTGTTTTAGGAGGTTGATGTTCGATGACCACCCTCTTCTAGCCTGAAAGGTTTCAGCAGAGAGATCTGCAGTCATTCTAATATTCTTCCCCTTGTAAGTTAATGTTTTCTTGTGTCTAGCGGCTTTCAGGATTTTCTCTTTCACGTTAATTTTAGTGAAGTTGATTATGATATGCCTGGGGGATGTCTTGTTCGGGTTGAGTCACGCTGCGGTTCTGAAACTGTCTGCTATCTGAATTTCAGGATCCCTTGGCATGTCTGGAAAGTTCTCTTTCATAATCTCATAAAGGAGAGCCTCTGTGTTTTGTGAAGCAAGTTCGTCACCTTCAGGGATTCATATGAGGTGAATATATTTTCTTTGAATTATCCAAGATCTCTCTGAGTGAGAGATCTGTTTTTTTCTCTCCATTTGTCATAATCTTTGGATGTCTGGGTGCGGTCAAAATCTTTGTCTTGAATGTCGGAGATCCTATCTTCTGCCTGGTCCATCCTCTGAAGGAGGGATTCAATCATACTCTTCAAATCTGCAACCTCTTGTTTCAGTGTATGGTAATCCTTGATCATTTTATCTTTGAAATCATTGAATTCCTGGGATATCTTTTGAATTATTTGAAATTCTATTTCCCTCTTTTCCTCCATCTTGTTGATCTTATTTGCTATCCACATTCTGAACTCAATTTCTGATATCTCAGACATCTGTTTATGTAATGGGTCTTCAATTGTGTCTGCCACATCCTTCCTTGGGGGGGGGTTAATCTACTCTGGTTATTCTGATTGCCAGATTTTTTTCACTGATTCCGCCCCATGTTGAATTTGTAGCTTTTGGAAACCATTCCTAAAACCATTCTGCCAGTGGGTTCTTCTAGTTTTCTCCTGGGCACACCCAAGCAAGGCCCCGGGAGGTGGTTGTTACCCACCCCAGCAGAAGTCAGTTGTCCTCACTGGCCACCAAATACCTGGATGTGGGTTCACAGCTGGTGGGATGGCACGACCCTCTCCATCAGGAGTTGGTGGTGATCATAAGCAGATCGTGGCTGCACGACCTGCCTCAGCAGAAGTCAGTGGCCCTCATGGGCCACCAAAGCCCTGGAGGTGGGCACGTGGTTGGCGGGTTGGCATGACCCTCCCCAGCAGGAGCTGCTGGTGACTGCCAGCCCACAAGGCTCCAGGAGGCAGGCACACAGCTGTGCGACCCACCCAGCAGAAGTCATTTGCCCTCAAGGGCTGCCAAAGCCCCAGAGGCAGGTGTGTGGCTGGCGGGATGGCGCCACCCTCTCCAGCAAGGAGTTGGTGGTGATCAGAGGCCAAGAGGTCCCGGGCAGCAGGCGCACGGCTGCATAACCTGCCCCAGCAGAAGTCAGTTGCCCTCATGGCCCGCCAAAGCCCTAGAGGCAGGCACGTGGCTGGAGGGACTGAGTGACCCTCCCCGGCAGGAGTCGATGGCAACTGCAAGTCAGCAAGGCTCCAGGAGGTGGGCTCGTGGCTGCGTGACCCGGCCCAGTAGAAATTAATTGCCATCAAGGGCCACCAAATTCCCGGAGGCGGGAGCATGGCAGGGCGTGTAGCCCTCCTTGTCCAGTTTCAATCCCAGTCACCGGTGCCAAGGTCCAGGGAAGTGCAGATAGCAGCTGGGGAGACAGCTGAGCACAGAATGTGTTGACTGAGGGGAATCCATCTGCGTGCAGAAAGCGTGGATCAAGCAGTTCTCCCAGTGAGGGACCAGGACAGGGTCTTGGTCTTGCAAGGGTGGGTGGATGCTGTTCTTGGGTCTCCTCTCACTGTCTCTGCAGGCAAGGGGAGGGAGGATGAACTGGATACTCAAAATCGCAGTGCGAACGCCAGTTCCACTTTTCTGCCTGGGGGAGGGTGTTCCAAGTCTCAGCTGGCTTTTTTGAGGATGGTAAACTTCCTTGTCGGCAGCTCTCACTTGTGGAATGAGAGAATAGGTCCTCAGTTTATCAGTGGCCTGTAGAAGACTCGGAGGAGTGGTTGAAGTGGAAACAAAGGGAAAGCACACCTTTCTTGGGGAAGGGGATGGACGCTAATCCTTTGGGGTATATTATGTACCTGTGGATTGTCCTCTAGGAATCTACGGCTGTCTCAGAAGAGGTGTTCCGCTGGTATCACTCTTCTCTCTTGGCTGGGCTCCCAGTTTTCAACTTTGCTGGGGGTTTCTCTGGACTTTATCCTTTCTCTGGACAGGAGCATCTGTCTGCGGCTGGTGACTGTTGGCCATCTCCTGGACTACCTTATATGTAGGTATGATTAAAGCCTCTTTTATTATTTTTAATGAGACAGACTCTCACTCTGTTGCCCAAGTTAGTGTGTCAAGGCCTCAGTGTAGAAAACAGTGACATCTAACTATTGGGTTGAAGGGATCCTCCTGCCTCAATTTCTGGATTAGCTGCAAATACAGGCAAGGGACACAATTCTTGTCTACCTTTTCTATTTGAGTAAAATCTGAGTGGTAGATCAGGGTCGAGATTATCGTTCTGTTTCTCAGTCTTGTCTCCAAACCCTGAGCTCAGGGGATCAGCCAACTTTGGCTTCCCAGAGCATCTAAATATTGTAATCAAGTATGACAAATGTCATTGAGTTCTATTTAAGAAATAACTTTATCAGGGGCTTTGAAGAGTGTCCAATCTTCACACCCCAGTGACATATAAGGATTATGTCAGGACTGTTTTGCATAGCTATGGTGGAAGATATCACCACAATTATGAATGAATCTCTTTTTCGGTTACAAGGTTTCATTAATGATTGTGTATTGAATGTGTGGCCAAAGATAACTCTTCTACTTCCTATGTGGCCATGAAACTGGAAGTTTGGACACACCTGGCATGGAGGTCCAGAATGTTGGAACTTTCCAGATAGGTTGACATTCTCCATCATCATCATAAATAAGTGCAGCTATGGAGTACACTACTGGACACATTGCCTAACCAGATTTTGAGAGAAGACCTTCAGTATTATGCCTACCATCCCAAACAAGCCTATTCTAGAGAAAGAAGTAAAACATCATGAAAAGTAGAACTGAGAATTGTGTGATGTACCTGTCAAGTCTGTCAAATCACTATCTGATTTTTGCATTGGGTTCTTGGTCTATAACATCCCAGAGCAGCACTAGGTATAAACTTAATTTTGTTTGCAAATCCATGAAGTGAAAAAGAAAGGAAGTATTGTTGAATCCCTTGGTCAGACATACAAACAAACATATATGATGCAGGAATTGAGTGTGGAGAAAAGAACCCCCTCTTTTGTAATATTTTTAACTCAACAACAAGCTCAGACAGCCACTACACATGCTTAGCAGGAATAAGGTTAAGCTTAAAGATGTAAAACAAGGCAACACCCATTATAGGGTCATCCATGGTCACCCTGTAATGAAGCCTGGACTTTACCCTGTAATGTCCTGGGATCCAGGCTTCTGGTGAAAGATACATAGTGGCCTCTTCTGCTCACTTCAGCTGGTGTCCCAGAAGTGTTTTAGTAAGGGCACTCCTTATTCCCCCATCCAGACAGAGAAGTAATCTCTTATTGTTTTCTTATTGATTCTAATGATGGTTGAGATTCCCAGCACTCGGATGATAGAACAGTTCAGATTTTTGTTCTGGACAATGACTCAAGCTGCATTGCAGCTAACAAAAGTGCATGAAGTCACATAAGTAAGACGCTATTTTGTTGTTGTTGTTGTTGTTGTTGTTGTTGAGAAAGTTTCACTTTATCACCCTCAGTAGTGTGCTCTGGCAACACAGCTCGCAGCAACATCCAGTGCTTGCCCTTATGCAATTCTTTTGCCTCAGCCTCCTGAGTACATGGAACTATAGACACCTGCCACAATCCCAGGCTATTTTTTGTTTCAATTTGTCCAGGGATGTGTTTAAACACATCACCCTTGTTATATGGGTCTGGCGCCCTACCCACTGAGCCACAGGCACTACCTATGGGATGCTATTTCAAGGACCTCTTTTGGAACAAGGCAACTTACAAAAGACCACACTGACTATGACTGACCTCAGAAGAAAATATCAAGACAAGGGAATTCTCTGCTAGGAGTAAGAGACAGGTGGGGCAAGGTGGAGAGGAAGATAAAAATGACTGCTGGTAAGTACTGATGTTCTTTCCATGGAGGGGGGGACAAGACAAATTTCTAAAATTAGATTGTGATGATAGCTGTACAAATATATGACTATATGAAGAAATAGAGAATTCTACACTTTCAAAGGGTAAACTACTTATTTCAATGAAACAACTTTAGACGTTTTTCCAAAATTTGAGCTGCTCAAAAGGATATGGCAGACACAACTGAAGACTCTGTTCATAAACAGATGGCTTAGATGCCATAAATCAAATTCAGAATTTGAATTAAAAATCAGATTAATAAAATAGAGGCAAAGTTGGAATTAGAAATTCAAGGAGCATTTCAAAAGATGTCTCAAGAATTCAATGAATTCAAAGACAAAGTCTCCAAAGATTTTGACACATTGAGACAAGAATTTGTAGCCCTCAAATATCTGAAAAATACAGTAGAACTCCTTAATAACAGAATGGAGCAAGCACAAGAACGGATTTCTGACATTCAAGACAAAACTTTTGAATGCTCCCAAGCACTTAAAGAGGAAGAGAAATGGAGAGAAAAAGTAAATCATACCCTTAGAGAGCTCTGGGATAATTCGAAGAAAAGTAATACTCACCTTACAGGAATCCCTGAAAGTGACAAAGTTGCTTTGCAAAGCACAGACACTCTTCTTCATGAGATTATGAAGAAGAACTTCCTAAACATGCCAAGAGATTCTGAAATTCAGTTGGCAGACATTTCCAGAACCCCAACATGACTCAACCCAAGTAAGACTTCCCCAGGCACATCATAATTAACTTCACTAAAGTTGATATGAAGGAGAAAATTCTGAAAGAAGCTAGATGTGAGAAAACTATAATCTACAATGGGAAAAATATTATAACGACTGTAGATCGTTCTGCTGAAAGCTTTCAAGCTAGAAGAGGGTGGTAATCAACTTTTAATCTCCTAAAACAAAATAACTTTCAACCCAGGATGCTGTATCCAGCTACACTGAAATTAATTTATGATAAAGCAATCAAAAACTTTAATGACATTCACATGTTCAAGAAATTTGCCATAACTAAACCAACTATCAAGGATATTCTCAGACCTATCCTTGATAATTACCAGCACAATCCTATACCACAAAATTAAACTCATTCAGAAACTTTGGATCATATTCCAACTTCCATAGTGGTGAAAAGATTCAAAATGTGCATTGGAATTTCAAAAATCTCGATACCCAAAATTTTACAAGGCTTATCAATATTCTGAATTAATGTGAATGGCTTAAGTTGTCCTCTAAACAGGCACAGATTGGGTGACTGGATACAAAAACTTAGGCCAGATATCTGCTGTGTACAAGAATCTCATCTTACCTTAAAAGATAAATATAGACTCAGAGTGAATGGATGGACATCTATATTCCAGGCAAATGGAAAGCAGTAAAAAGCAGGTGTTGCAATTTTATTCACAGATATAATAGGCTTTAAACCAACAAAGCAAGCAAGCATAAGGTTGGTCACTTCATATTTGTTAAGGGTAATACTCAATATCATGAGATTTCAATTATTAATAATTATACACCGAACCAGAATGCACCTCAATTTATAAGAGACACTCTAACAGGCATGAGTAAATTGATTTCCTCCCCTAGCTCCATATTAGTTTGACATTTTAACACTCTTTTGGCAGTGTTGGATATATCCTTCAATAAGAAGCTGAACAAACAAATTTTAGATTTAAATTTAACCATTCAACATCGGATTTAACAGGCATCTATAGAAAATTTCATCTAACAAAACTGAATACTCATTCTTCTTATCAGCCCCTGGAACACACTCCAAAATCAATCACATCTTAGGCCACAAGTCTAATCTCAGCAAATTTAAAAGAATAGAATTTATTCCTTGCATCTGTTCAGACCACCATGGAATAAAAGGTGAACTCAGTAACAACAGGAATTTACAGGCTCATACAAAAACATGGAAGCTAATTAACCTCATGCTGAATGATAGATGGGTCAGAGATGAGATCAAGAAGGAAATTACAAAATTTTTTTTAAAAAATGATACTGAAGATATGAGTTATCAGAACCTCTGTGATACTGTAAAGGCAGTCCTAAGAGGGAAATATGTAGCATTGCAAGCTTTCCTCAAGAGAAAAGAAAGAGAGGAAGTTAACAACTTAATGGGACATCTCAAGCAACTGGAAAAGGAAGAACATTCCAATCCCAAATCTAGCAGAAGAAAAGAAATAACCAAAATTAGAGAAGAATTAAATGAAAATGAAAACAAAAGGATTATACAACAAATCAATAAATCTAGAAGTTGGCTTTTCAACAAGGTCAGTAAAATAGATAAAACTTGGCTAAACTAACCAGGAAAAAAAGAGTAAAATTCCTAATTTTATCAAACAGAAATGGTAAAGACAAAGTAACAACAGACCCCTCAGAAATTCAAAAAATCCTTAATGAATATTAGAAGAAACTTTCTTCTCAGAAATATGAAAATTTGAAGGAAATTGGCCAATACTTGGAATCATACCACCTTCCAAGACTTAGCTTGAATGAAGTGGAAATTTTGAACAGGCCTATATCATGTTCTCACATAGTATCAATTATCTCAAAACTCCCTAAAATAAAAAAAAAAAAAGAGAGAGAGAGAATCCTGGTACCAGATGCCTTCACGTGAGAATTCTACCAAACTTTAAAGAGAAACTAGTACCTACATTACTTAACCTTTTCCAAAATATAGAAAAAGAAGGAATACTACCCAACACATTCTAAAGCAAATAGCACCTTTATCCTCAAACCAGGAAAAGATCCAACAAGAAAAGAAAATTATAGACCAATATCACTAACGAATATTGATGCAAAAATATTCAACAAGATCCTAACAAAGAGAATCCAGAAAAATATCAAACAAATTATACACCACGCCCAAGTGTGTTTTTAATTCAGTCCATAAACAATTTTTTTAAAAAAGACCATATGATTTTCCAAATTGATTCAGAAACATCTTTTGATAATATCCAGCATCACTTATGATCAGAACACTTAAGAAAATTGGTATAGAGGGTGGCACCTGTGTCGCAAAAGGGTAGGACACTGGCCCCATATGCCAGAGGTGACGGGTTCAAACCCAGCCACAGCCAAAAACTGCAAAGAAAAAAAAAATTGGTATAGAAGGGACATTCCTTAAACTGATAGAGGCCTTCTACATTAAACCCACAGCCAATAGCACATTGAATGAAGTTAAGTTAAAATCATTTCCACTCAGATCAGGATCCAGGCAAGGTTGCCCATTGTGTCCACTGCTCTTTAACATTATAATTCAGAGGTCCCCAAACTTTATAAACAGGGGGCAAGTTCACTGTTTCTCAGACCATTAGAGGGCCAGAATGCAGGGTCTAAGACTAGTTGATTGCTAAGAAGGACAGGCTTCAGCAGGAAAAACACCTGGAAGGCTGGATAAATGTCCTCGGGGACATGTGGCCCGCAGGCCGTAGTTTGTGACATCTGTTAACGGAAGTTTTCGCCATTGAAATTAGTGAAGAAATGGCAATCAAGCATATCCATATAGGGTCAGAAGAGATCAAACTTTTACTCTTCACAGATGAAATGATTGTATATGTGTAAAAGACCAGGGATTCTACTACAAAACTCTCAGAAGTGATCAAGGAATACAGTAGCATCTCAGGTATCAAAATCAACACTCATAAATTGGTAGCCTTTATATATACCAACAATAGTCAAGCTAAAAAAATAGTCAAGGACTCTACTCCATTCACAGTAGTGCCAAAGAAGATGAAATATTTGGGAGTTTACCTAACAAAGCACGTGAAACATTTCTATAAATTGAAATGTGTAACTCTAAGAAAAGAAATAGCTTAAGATGTTAACAAATGGAAAAACATACTGTGCTCATGTCTATGAAGAATTAACTTTGTTAAAATGTGCATACTACCCAAAGGAATATATACTTTTAATGCAATCCTTATTAAATCTCCACTGTCATACGTTGAAGCTCTCAAAAAAAACAATACTTTCTTTTATATGGAATGAGAAATAAACCTTGAATATCCAAGACATTACTCAGAAATAAAAACAAAGCAGAAGGAATCACGCTACCACACCTCAGACTATACTATAAATTGATAGTGATCAAAACATCATGGCACTGGCAAAGACAGAGAGGTAGATGTATGGAACAGAATAGAGAACCTGGAGATGAACCCAGCTACTTACTGTTATTTGATCTTGACAACCCAATTAAAAACATTTGTGGGGAAAAGATTCCCTATTTAACAAATGGTGCTGGGCCAACTGGCTGATGACCTGTAGAAGACTGAAACTGGACCCACACCTTTCACCATTAACTAAAATAGACTCACACTGGATTAAAGATTTAAACTTAAGACATGAAACCATAAAAATACTAGAAGAAATTACAGGCAAAACTCTGGAAGAAATAGGCCTGGGCAAATATTTTATGAGCAGGATCCCTTGGGAAATTGAAGGAACATCAAAAATACACTACTGGGACCTTATCAAACTAAAAAGCTTCTTCACAGCCAAGAACACAGTAAGTAAAGCAAGGAGACAGCCCTCAGAATGGGAAAAGATATTTGTAGGTTATTTCTCTGACAAAGGTTTAATAACAAGAATCCACAGAGAACTCAAAAGTATTTGCAAAATAAGAACAAGTGATCCCATCACAGGGTGGACACAGGACTTGAAGAGAAATTTCTCTGAAGAAGGAAGGTACATAGCCTACAGACATATGAAAAAATGCTCATCATCCTTAATCATCAGAGAAATGCAAATCAAAACTACTTTGAGATATCATCTAATTCTAGTAAGGTTAGCCCATATCACAAAATCCTAGAACCAGAGATGCTGGCAGGGATGTGGAGAAAAGGGAACACTTCTACACTATGGTGGGAATGCAAACCAATATGTTCCTTTTGGAAAGATGTTTGGAGAACACTTAGAGAACTAAAAATTGACCTGCCATTTGTTCCTACAATTTCTCAACTAGGTATATATCCTGAAAGCAAAAAATCACACTATAACAAATATATTTTTACCTGAATGTTTATTGTAGCCCAATTCATAGTTGCTAAGTCATGGAAGACACCCAAGTTCCCAACGACCCACGAGTGGATCAATAAATTTGGTATATGTACACCATAGAATATTATGCAGCCTTAAAGAAAGAAGGACACTTTACCTCCTTCATGTTT
>CAUYQV010056699.1:0-52631 GCA_963574575.1 Galagoides demidoff | reverse complement strand
GGCGCCTGTGGTCCCAGCTACCTGGGAGGCAGAGGCAGGAGACTCGCTTGAGCCCAGGAGTTGGAGGTTGCTATGAGCTGTGATGCCATGGCACTCTACCCAGGGGGATAGCTTGAGGCTCTGTCTCAAAAAAAAAAAAAAAAAAAAGACATCTTGTTCTCCTTCGGGAATCCCTATAATTTGGATTTTTGATCTTGTGGAACATCCCTTTAATCTCTGAAAGAATATTATGTTTTCCTTCCTATTTGAATAATTGGGATAGTTGAAAATTCCTGTATTCAGATTCTAAAATTCCTTCTTCATGTTTTCCTCTATTTCTAAAGATCTTCACTGTGTTTAAGCTTCTCCGTGGCCTCCTGAGAGATGTTGAGCTCACGTACCCACCATGACACACTACTGCTTTTGTCTATACTTGGTAAAGCAGGGTCTTGCTCTTCCTCAGGCTGATCAGGAGCACATGACCTCAGGTGACCATCCTGCCATAAAGCCCTAAATGCTGAGATTGCTGTCACTGTACCCAGCCTATTACCATTTTTATTACATTTTCTGTCTTAAACTTTCTTCTTTCTTTCTTTCTTTTTTTCATTCTAATATTTCCCTTTCTTGTTCTCTTCTCTCATCCCTCTTTTATCCATGTACCAAAAGGCTGAATCATTATCAAGCATGGAGAGAAGTAAGATTAGGAAGAAGGAGAAAATAAGAGAAGTAAGTATGGAAAGGACATAAATCAGAAGAAAACACACATGAGGGGAACCAACAAAACAATTCTGGCTACATGACAAAACAAATCAACTCCCCCAAGGGATCATGAGGCAGGTGCCATTGATGATCCCACCCATAAAGAAATTATGAAAATGATGGAAAGGGAATTTAGAGACTACATGGAAAATATAATGAAGGGACATGGGAAACTACCAAAAAGAAACCCTGAAATTTCACCATGAAATGAATGAAAGACCTGAAGAAATTAGAAAGGATGGATTGGACCTTAAAGACTTAAAGGAGGTATTTAGTCAATTTCAAAATACAGTAGAAAGTTTCAATAACCTTAAACAGGGAGAAGAAAGAATCTCAGAGCTTGAAGACAAGTCTCTTGGGCCAACTCAGTCATTTAAAGCGTCAGAGGAAGAGAGTAAAAACAGAGCAGTGACTTGAAGAATTAGGGGACTTCTTTTTTTTTTTTAATAGGGGACTTCTTGAAGTGTACATACGTATGAATTATAGGTTTCCCTGAAGGAAAGAAGAAAAGTGACCCAAAGTTATCACTGAAAACCTACTGGAGGATATCATAACTGAAAACATATCAAGCATCATCAAAGATTCAGACACACTCCTTTTATGGACACCAAAGCTCAGTTACTTTCAATTTAAATAGAGCCTGACCTAGATACATTATAATGAACATGTCCAAGGTCAAATTGAAAGAGATAATTCCACAAATATTCAGTAGTTAATACCAACTGACCTACAGAGGCAAGTCCATCAGTGTGATAGCAGATTTTTCAGGTGAAACTTTATAAGCCAGAAGAGATTGAGTCTCCAATTTCAAAAAACTCAAACAGGATTTTGGGGGGATGGAGTAAGATGGCGGACCAGAAAGATCATTTGGCCAATATACTCAAAGAAATCAACTTCCAACCTAGGATTCTTTATTTTGCTAAATGAAGTTTCATATTGCATGCAGAAATCAAAATTTTATTGACAAGCTATTTTTTGGAAATTTGTCACTAACAGACTGGCTCTACAGGAAATACTCAAACCTATACTGCATGTGGACCATCAAAACAGATCACCTGCAAAGTAAAGATACCCCAAGATGAAAGGTTCCCCAATGGCCAAAGTGATAAAGCTAGGTGGAAGACCTGCCCCAAACAAGATAATCAGAACTCCACCATATTTATCAATTCTCTCATTAAACGTGAATGGCTTCTATTCCCCCACTGAAAAGTATGGTCTAGCTTACTAGATAAAAAGGCAAGAGATAAGTATGTGGTGTTTTCAAGAAATATATCTAACCTTCAAGGATAAACAACATTCAATATGAAGGATTGGAAAACCATATGCCAGGACAAACAAGACTCAGTGTGAAGGATTGGAAAACCATATGCCAGGGGATGTAAAAAAGGGCTGGAATTGTCATGTTATTTGCATCTTCCTCAACCTTCAAACCAATGAAGGTAAAGAAAAACAAAGATAGACACTATATACTGCTCAAAGAAACAATACAGCAAGATGACATTTCAATCCTAATGATATATGGCACTCAACTCAAATGGTCCCAGATTTATAAACTGAACCCTGAACAGTCTGAATAATATGACATCCTATAACACCATAATAGTAGGGGGCTACAACATCATATTGACAGAATTTAACAGATCCTCTAAGTAGAAACTAAACAAACAAACGAGGGAGTTAAACAAGTCCCTAAAACAATTGAGCTTAATACACATATACATAACATACTACCCCAATATAACTGAGCATGTGTTCTTCTCACTAGCTCATGGATCATTCTCCAGATTGATCGTATCCTGATACAAATCAAACCTTAAAAATTTGAAGGAATAGAAATTATACCTTGTATCTTTTCATACCATAAAGGAATAAAGGTAGAACTCAACTCCAAGGAAATCTTCCACTCTTCACAAAGCCATGAAAACTAAACAACCTTATGCTGAATGACACCTGGTCAGGAGAAGACAAAGAAGGAAATCATTATAATACTTGAACATAACAATGAAACTACAGGGTATCTAAACCTGTGGGGTAATGCAAAAGCAGTCCTAAGTGGGAAATTTGTTGCATTAGATGCCCACATTCAAAGAACACACATCAATAACATATTGAACCATCTCACAGAACTAGAAATGGAAGAGTAACCCAATCCCAAACCAACAGAATAATAGAAATAACCAAAATTAGATCATAAATAAATAAAATTGATAACAAAACAACCATTCAGAAAATTAATGAAACAAAAAGATGGTTCTTTGGGAAAGTAAATAAAATTGATAAACCTATCACCAGACTAATAAGAAACAGAAAAGAGAGATCTCTAATACCTCAATCAGAAATGAAAAAGAGGAAATAACGATACCGCAGAGATACAAAAGATCTTCTCTGACTATTACAAAAAAAAAAAAAATTATGACCAGGAATTTTAAAATGTGGGGGAGATGGACAAACTTCTACAATCATACTACCTCCCTAGACTTAACCAAGAAAAAATAGAACTCTTACACAGACCAAATCAAGCACTGAGATTGTAACAACAATAAAAATCCTTCTAACAACAACAACATCAACAAAGTCCAGGACCAGATGGTTTTACACCAAAATTATAATAGGCCTTCAAAGAAGAACTGGTACCTATATTGCAGAACCTGTTCCAAAAGGTTAAGGAAGGAACCCTCCCCAACTCATTTATGAAGCAAATATTACCCTGATACCTAACCAGGAAAAGACCTGAGAAGAAAAAGAAAACTACAGAGCAATTTTACTGATGGATATTGATGTAAAAATACTCAATAAAATCCTAGCAATTAAAATACAGTTATATGTTTTTTAAAAATTATACGTTATAATCAAGTAAGTCTTATCCCAGGGATGCAAGTTGGCTGAACATACACAAATCCAAAAATGTAAGTCACCACCTAAATAGAAGCAAAAACAAAGACCATATGATCCTGTCAATAGATGCAGAAAAAGCATTTCACAAAACTCAGCATCATTTTCTGACAAGAACATTTTAAAAATAGGCATAGATGGGACATTTTTTAAACTGATAGAAGCCACCAATGACAAACCCACAGCTCATATCATACTGAATGCAGTAAAACTGAAAACATTTCCACTTAGAACTGGAACCAGACAAAGAAGTCCACAATCACCACTATTGTTCAAAATAGTGCTGTAAGTTCTAACCAATGTAATCAGGCAAGAGAAGATTATCAGCGGTATGCCCATGGTGGCAGATGATGTCAAACTCTCACTGTTTGCTGATGATATGATCTTACACTTAGAAAACACCAGGGAATCAACCATGAGGCTCCTGGAAATGATCAAGAAATAGTGTAACACCTCTGGATATAAAACCTATGTCCACCAATCAATAGCCTTTACACATGCCAATAACAGTGAGGCTGAGAATCCAATCAAGGACATGATACCCTTCACAGTAGCTTCAAAGGAATCAAATACTTGGGAATATACCTAACAGAGGACATGAAGGATTTCTATAGAGAGAACTATGAAACTATGAGAAAAGAAATAGCTGAAGACATTAACAAATGAAAAAGCATACCATATTCATGATTGGAAAGAATCAACATTGTTAAAATGTCTATACTTCCCAAATTGGTTTAAAGATTTACTGCAATGGCCATTAAATCACCAACATCATACTTTGAAGAACTTGAAAAAATACTTCTTTTTCATGGAACCAGAAAAACACCAAAGTCACCAATGTAATACTTAGAAATAAAATTACATGTGGAGGCATCACTTTACCAGATGTCAGGTCTACAAGTCTATAGTGTTGAAAAAGCATTGTATTGGTGCAAATATAGAGACATACATCTATGGAACAGAATATAAAATCTAGAGATGAAACCAAACTCACATTGCCACCTCATCTTTGATTAACCAAATAAAAGCATACACCGAGTAAAACAATCCTTGTTTAATAATTGGTGCTGGGAGAACTGGTTGGCCACATGCAAAAGACTGAAACTAGACCTGCACCTCTCACCTCTTAGAAAAAATTGACTCATGATGGATAAAATATTTAAATCTAAGACACAAAATGATTAAATACTCTATAAGAAATTGTGGGGGAAACTCTTGGTATCAGCTTTGGAAGGATTTTATGAAGAAGACTCCAAAGGCAATTGGAACAGCAACAAAAATAAACAGGACCTGATGAAGCAAAAAGCTTCAGCACAGGTAAGGACACAAAAATTAAAGCAAATAGACAACCTTCACAGTGGGAGAAAATATTTGCATGTTACAAATCTGACAAAGAACTGATATACAGAGAACTCAAATTAATCAATAAGAATAATTTTATTTTTCACTGGGCAAGATATATGAACAGAACCTTCTCTCAAGAGGATAGACAAATGTCCAACAAACACATCAAAAATGGTCATCATCCCTAATTATCAGAGAAATGCAAATCAAAACCACTTTGGGATATCGCCTATCCCCAATAAGAATAGCCCACATCACAGAGTTGCAAAGCTACAGATGCTGGCATGGGTGTGGAGAGAAGGAAACACTTTTACGCAGCTGGTGGGATTGCAAACTAATACTGCTTTCTCTGGAAAGCAGTATGGAGAATCCTCAAAGAGATAAATCAGACCTTCTCTGTTATTTTTGCTTAGAGGCAGGATGTTGGCATTATCAAGTGGGAGTCTGCCAGTCTCCTCAGCTGCTGGAAAATTATCAAATGTTTTATTCCCTCTCCTCAAACCACTTGTCATTTTTCTTCTGATGTGGCCACAAGGACAAGTGCTGAACTTTCTTCTTTTTTTTTGAGACAGAGCCTCAGGCTGTCACCCTGGGTAGAGTGCAGTGTCATCACAGCTCACAGCAACCTCCAACTCCTAGGCTCAAGCGAGTCTTCTGCCTCTGCCTCCCAAGTAGCTGGGACTACAGGCGCCCGCCACAATGCCCAGCTATTTTTTGGTTGCAGCCATCATTGTTGTTTGGCGGGCCCAGGCTGGATTCGAACCCACCAGGTTAGGTGTATGTGACCGGTGCCTTAGCCGCTTTAGCCACAGGTGCCAAGCCAAGTGCTGAACTTTCAATAATAAACTTTCAGAAAGTAAAGGAAGTCTAGGTGTCAGAAATACTTCCAAGGCTTTCAAAACCCTACAGATAGTTTTTATGACATCTTCCAGGCCTCACATTCCAGTGGATTGACTGATATGCCCAGATTGGCTGCCCATACCAAGAAACCAACACAAATGGACCAACTCAAGTGGAATCATGACCCCAGGAATCAAAACTACACAGGAAGAGACTTTCACATCCTTGTAATTTTGCACCAGACTTAGCAAGTTAACACGCCTAATCATCTAATCCCCTGCCTGTCAAACTATCTTTAAAACCCCTATCTGGGCTCAGCACCTGTGGCTCAAGTGGCTAAGGCACTAGCCACATACGCCTAAGGTGGCAGGTTCGAATCCAACCCTGGCCCACCAAACACCAATGATGGCTGCAACCAAAAAAAAAAATATATAGCCGGGCATTGTGGCGGGTACCTGTAGTCCCAGCTACTTGGGAGGTGGAGGTGGGAGACTTGCTTGAGCCCAGGAATTGGAGGTTGCTGTGAGCTGTGATGCCAGAGCACTCTACCCAGGGCAAAAGCTTGAGGCTCCGTCTCAAAAAAAATAAAACCCCTATCTGCTAGATTCTCATGGAGGCAGATTTGAGAGATTCCCTGTCTCCCCACTCAGAACTCTGCAAAATAAACTCTCCATTGCTTCCCTGACTATCAGTGCATTGGCTTTCTCTGCTCAGTGGGCAGTACGACCCAGCTGGGTGGTAACACCTACAAATCCCTGGAGTCAAAGTAATGGTAAATGAGTATATTCCTCTAATGAGGATCCAGAATAGCTTCCCCCACCAAATAACCAAATTTTCGACTCCTTCCAGACTTTGTGCATGGATCTCCCCAGTTAGGTGTGACTTGATCACCATAGAACCTTGGTGAGAAGAAATAGCCTTGCAAACTTATCAGTCATATGGTTTTATAACTTATGCCCCAGAAAGATGTGTTTTTGTATATCAATAAAAAGGAAAACCTTGGGCCTATACATGCATTAAAGAGGGGGATGATGGTCAGTATTTATCAAGATTCTCCATTACTCCTTTTGCTATACATAATGACTCAGATATCAAATCTGGACCATTTCCCTAAAACTGTTTTTACAGGAAACTAGGAGAATTTTGGATCAGACTCTATCTAGAACCTAAGGAGAGTATCTCCCAGGAGTACCCCTGATGAGGGGTTGCAGCACAACAATACATGCTTTGTAACCTATCTATATACAACCTTGAGGAAATAGCTAATAAAACTGCAGCTATAACAGCTGCCCATAAGAAATCTTTAGAACCTTTCACTTGAATAATTGTTGATAATCATGGCCCTCTTGATTATATTTAGAACAAAGGACTATTTGTGTTATAGCTGATTGCTCATGCTGTGTGCATGCACATGTGTGCGCACACACACATACATCTATCAGTGAAAGTAGAAATGCATATTGATAGTATATGCATTTGGTTACAACATGTCAGAGATAATGATGAAATGGGGCTACGAGATTTGTTCTCAACAATGTTTTCTTAGATTCCTCAGGGAATTTGCTCTGTTCTTTCTGGGATCCTAAACTTTGGTTTCTCTTTTGTATTAATTATTTTTCTAACTTGTCTCACAGTAAATATGTTAATCAAATGTGGATTGAAATACTATTCTAGGACAATATCGATCAAATAAAGTTTTATGGCTATGGTAGATATGTAATGATGTTGAAGATATTCTGATCTTCAACTTAAGACTCATAGGTACTTTTTCCCCCCCAAATTAATGTTAGGGTACATATGATTAGGTTACATTGTTTGCATTTACATTACTCTACTTACATTTGTAAGGTAAAGTCCAAGTGGCAGTTGTGACCTTCACCTAGAAAGAGTGCCATTTACCTGTACAATGTATATGTTAGGTGAGAACTTACCAATCCCCTTCTTTCTTTTCCCTTCTTGAATTTGAGTTTTCTCTCATTTGTGCATGTTGTTGTCAAGCTGCAAGTTTCAACTTAGTATTGAGGACATGAGATGTTTGATTTTCCATTCTTGTGATTATTTAGGAGAGTATTCTATAAATCCGGGCAAGTTGTAACAGAAGATACAAAACATTCATCTTTTTATGGCTGAATGATATTCCATGGTATACTTATGTTACAATTTATTAATCCATTCATGTTTTGAAGTGCACTTGGGTTGTTTCCACATGTTTGTCATAGTGCAAATGTCCTCATGAAAAAATGGCTCTTTTCAAGTAGATACCTAGTAATGGGGTATTAGGATCAAATGGAAGATCTATTTTTAATTTTTTAAGGATCCTCCATCCTTCTTTCCATAAAGGCTACAGTAGTTTGCAGTCCCGCCAACAGTGTGTGAGTGTTCCCTTCTCTGTGCACCCTTGTCAGCATCTGTTGCTTTGGGTCCTTATGATGTGAGCCATTTTCATTAGGGCTTAGTTACATATCAAGGTGGTTTTGACTTGCATTTCTCTAATAATTAGGGAATATGAGCATTTTCTCATGAGAGTGTTCACCATTCATCTGTCATCATGAGAAAAGATTCTGTTCATGTGTCTTGCCCAGATGGTTTGCTCTTTTTTTGTTGATTTGCTTCAGTTCTTTGTAGATTTTAGTTATTAGACCTTTGTCAGATATGTAGCCTAAAAATATCTTCTCCCATTTTGAAGGTTGCTCTTTGCTTTGTGTATTGTGTCCTTAGCCATCTAAAAACTTTTTAACTTGATTAGGTCCCATTTATTTATTTTTGCTACAAGTGCCAATGGGATCTTCTTCATAAATTCTTTCCCAAATCTGATATTGTTAAGAGTTTTTCCCATATTTTCTCCTGAGCATTTATAGTTTTGTGCCTTTGGTGTAAGTCTTTTATCCTTTGTAAGTTAATCTTTGTAAATGGCAAGAGTTGCAAGTATAGTTTCAGCCTTTTACATGTGGCTAGCCAGTTCTCCCAGTACCATTTATTAAGTAGGGATTCTTTTCCCCAATGTACACTTTTGTTTGCTTTAAAGAAAATCAGATGGTGATAGGCCTGGTTTCATCTCTAAGTTCTCTGTTCTGTTCTATAGATAAATGTCTCTATCTTTATGTCAATACCATGCTGTTTTGATCACTACAGACTTGTAGTATAACCTGAAGTCTGGTAACATGATGCCTCCAGATTTGTTCTTATTTATTAGAATTGTATTGGCTATTTTGAGTTTTATTTGGTTCCATACAAAATGAAGGAACATTTCTTCAAGTTCTTCAAAGTATGACAATGGAATTTAATGGGTATTGCACTAAATCTGTAGATTGTTCTGTGTAGTATAGACATTTTAACAATGTTGATTCTTCCCAGCCGAGAGCATGGTATATTCTTCCATTTGTTAGCACCCTCTGCTATTTCTTTTTGAGTGATTCATAGTTTTCTTTGTAGAGATCCTTCACATCCTTTGTTTAGCAAATCCTAAAATATTTCATTTTCTTTGGAGATATTGTGAAGGGTATTGTATTTTTTATTTGATTCTCAGCTTGCTTGTTGTTGGTGTACATGAAGGCCACTTATTTCTAAACACTGATTTTGCATACTGAGATCTTGGTTTATTTCTTGTTCACTTCCAGGTTTCTCATGATTGAATCCTTGGGATTTTTTAAGTAAAATATAATCTCATCAGCAAAAAGTGATAGTTTGGCATCCTCTATACCTGATATCCTTCTCTTGCCTGAATGCATTGGCTGGGACTTCCAGCACTATGTTGAACAGCAGTGGTGATCACAGATATCACTGTCTGGTTCCAGTTCTAAGAGGAAATGCTTTCCATTTTTCTCTGTTCAGTATGATATGGGCTGCAGGTTTGTTGTAGATGGCTTCTATCAGTGTAAGAAATGTTCAATCTATGCCTATTTTCTTAAGTGTTCCAACAACAACAACAAGCATGCTGAATTTGTCAAATGCTTTTTTCTGCATCTCTTCAGAGGATCAGATAGTCTTTGCTTTTTCTTCTGTTTATGTGCTGGATTACATCATGGATTTGCATATGTTGAACCAGCCTTTTATCCCTGGAATTAAGCCTACCTGATCATGATGTATTGCTTTTTTGACACACAGCTGAATTCTATTTGCTATGATTATACTGAGTATTTTTATATTTATATTCGTGAATAATATTGGTCTATAGTTTTCTTTTCTGTTGATTTTTGGAATCAGGATGTTATTTGCTTTGTAGAAGGTACTTGGGAGGATTCCTTTTTGAATTATGTTCTTCAATATAAGTATAAGAAGGTTTGGTGGAATTCTGGAATCCTGTCTGGTCCAGGATTTCTTTTGTTGGATGCTATTTTATTGTTGTTGCAATTTTTATACTTCATATTGGTCTGTTTTAGAGTTCTTTTTCTTTCTGATTAAGCCTAAGGGAGGTAATGTGATTATAGAAATTGGTCCATTTCCTTCACATTGTCAAATTTCTGGGCATAAATTTTTTTGTAATATTCAGAGATGATCTTTTGTATTGCTGTGGTTTCTATTATTTCACCTTTTTCATTTCTGGTTAATGTTTTTACTTTTCTGTTTCTGGTTAATCTGGCCAAATGTTTATTGATTTTATTCATTTTTTCAAGGAATTAACTTTTCATTTTTTTAATCTTCCAAATGGTTCTTTTGTTCTTGATTTCATTTAGTTCTGATCTTATTTTGGTTATTTTATTTTACTTTTTTAACTAAATTTGGGAATGGATTGAGTTTCCTTTTCTAACTGCTTGATATGATCCATTAGATTGCTCATTTGTACTTTTTTATACTTCTGCTATGGGCATTTAATGCAATACATTTCCCTCTTATGATTTCTTTTGCAGTATCCCACAAGTTTTGATAGTTTTTGGCTTCATTGTCATTTTGTTCAAGGAATCTAATGATGTCCTTCTCTATCTCCTCCTTGACCCAGCTATATAGACCAGCTATAGAGGTGGTTCAGTTTCCATGACTTTGTGTGGAAATGGGTGTTTATGTTAGAATTGAATTCAAGAAGGCAGAGCAAGATGGAGGAGGGGATGCATCTCTGGATCAACTCTCCTCCTGAGAGTGAGGGGGCTGGACCTTTTCCTGCATGGACTGTTGGCAGAGATAGGCAACACAGGGTGTGCAGCAAAGAAGTGGATTGCTGAACTGGAATTGTAACACAGAACCATGGTATCAGAGAAAATTCAGTGCTGCAGCTGAAGTGGTGCCAGTGGCTGCTGCCGGTGGCCTGCGCTGGTGGCCTAAGGTGGCAGCAACCAACCCCTCCCCCATGGAGGACTACTATTCCCAATCCGTGGGGAGGTTGGGTGTTTTGTAGAGAGTGTGATGAGGTGTGGACTCCTGAGCGGAATTTGACAACCAGAAAGGGAAGCCATTTGGACCCTGTTTGGAGCATCAGGGGTCTAGGCAGCCAGACAGAAAATTGAGGGGAAAGGATCCCACTTAGGAAACAGACACATTTTGTAAATTTAGAAAAGCCTTTATGGCGCTGCCCTGAAGCAGTGAGTGACAGTGGCAACCAACCCCTCCCCTATGGAGACCGAAAAGTCTATTGTGCTTGGCACTGAATCCACAGGCATCAGTGGCAACCAGCCCCTCCCTCATGGAGACTGATGGAAAAGTCTTCACGGAGGCACTAAAGTAGCTGGAGCCAGCGGCAACCAGCCCCTTCCCCACGGAAGATTACAATTTCTAGTTCTAGAAGAAAATAGGAGTTGAGTGGGAAATCTGGTGAAGTGTGGACTCCTGTGCCGAATTTGGAGGGCAGATAGGGGTGCTGTCTGGTACAGAACAGCTGAGGCAGGGCAGCCAGTCAGGAAGCAGATATATTGTGAAACTTCAAAAATGGTGTCTCCATAGCACCTCTTCCTATGGGCCAGGTGCTGTGAGCTGAATCTCACCTGCAGGCAGTCATCCTGCACCTGAAGCTGGTTCAGGACACCCCACTCTTTATGGAACTGTTGTAGGGAGAATTTGTGCAACCTGCCAGCAAAGGGTCCTTTTTTTTTTAAATCCATGTCACCAACATTCCCATGGAGTCTAAGCACCTAACAGGTAGCCAGGCAACCATCAAAAAAAATCAGTGTAAACCAAGAAACAGGTATAAGCCAGGGAACCACTCATAGCACCACCTGCTGTCTAGAAAGTATATCGCAACATAAATATATTTCCACTAAAGTTGATCCCTACACCACATGTATAAGTTGTATGTTTGTATATATACATAAGAATAATATTTTTCTTGTTGGTGCCCCCCCTTTTTTTCTTTTTCTTTTTTCATCTTTTTCTTGTAGGCGTTATTAAGTTTGTTTTTTTTTAAAGTTTATTTTATTTGTAATTTTGGCCAAGGCCAGGCTTGAACCTGCCACCCCCAATATATGGGGCCAGCACCCCACTCCTTGAGCCACAGGCACTGCCCCTGTTAAGTTTTTTTTTTTTTAATTTTATTATTAATACTATTTTTCTTTTTTTCATCTCTCTTCCTCTGTTTCCCTTTTTATGGTTTCTGAGAGTGCCTACATCAGACTAATAGAATTTTTTTCCTTTTCTTTTTTTAAATCATTTTATGAATAACATTTTTGTTGTTTGTGGTTTCTTTTTTTTTTTTTGTCTGTTTGTTAACTTGTTTCTGATTGTCTGTGCATCTGTGTGCTTGTGTGTCTGGTAGCGTTTTTGTCTGTTTATTTGTTTGTTTGGTTTCAACGTGTTTTGTACTTTGCTAAATCCTCAGGTTGGCTATTTTCCCTAACTCCAGTTTTCACATTCAATAAGAACATGGGGGAACAGGGGATGAGGGCTGACTGGATCTAGTTTTCAACAAAAACTCCAGTCTAGGGGGAGAGATAATGACCAGAAAGAACTCAACGAAGCTGAAGGAGGAGAGCCAAGCTGAGAGAAGAGATAGATAAATGCACTTCTTCCCCACTGAGGCAAGCATGACTCTAAGGAAACAAATTCCAGGTGTAGACTGACTTCAGGTGGAACATTCTCCAGCTCCCATTGAGTGCCTGAGACAGACAAGCTTCAGCTCCCTTTGCTGGCTGGTGACAAAGAACGGTAACTTACTGGAGAAGTCATTGACTTTACTTTGACTCTGGCAGACATAAAGCCCTGCCATACTTGCTTATTGGACAACTGGGTCACAGACCTGTGGGGTTACCAGTGACTGGGTGTGACAAAGGTGTAAGGTGGGGAAGGAGGCATCAACCTTCCCAGACTAATTTATTTGCTGAGTTGGTCCTTCTGACCTCATAGAGCACCAGAGTGAGTCATACCTGAGCTCCCAACAGACCCTTGCTGTCTAGTTACCAGAGACCTTTTGAATCCCCCCCATCTGAGACCAGTACTGACTGGGACAATTGATTTGGATCTCTTGAACTGGGCCAATCACCCAAGGACTATCCAAAGTGATACCCTGGGTGTGTGGTTGTAGGAAGGTGTAATTTCCTTTCCTAATTGTTGCCTGTGGGGGGCAGGGTGACCTAATTGCTGGTATTTCTCCACAGCTAAGACTTCAAGCCAGAGTAACTGATTTACTAGGGTAAAACAGAGACCAGTTGAAAACAAGATAGAGACACTTAGCCCCACCACACCAACCAGACCCCCAGTTTCTCAGGCCATAGCACTGTCTGGGTCCTTGGCAAAGCTCTAGGGGGAAAGTACAGACACCAGTCCCAGCCTTTGGGCAAAGGGCTAGCTAATCACTACTCCTGGAGCTCCCAACCCAACTTCTCCTTATCTGCTCACCTAGCCAAACAGTATAAACTCAGCATCATGGGACGGAATCAGCAGAAAAACTCCAGTAACATGAATAACCAGAGTAGAGCAACCCCCCAAGGAAGGACGTGGCAGATGCAACTGAAGATCTCATCCATAAACAGATGGTTGAGATGTCAGAAATCGAGTTCAGAGTCTGGATAGCAAATAAGATCAACAGAATGGAGGAAAGGAGGAAATAAGAATTTCAAATTATTCAAAAGTTGTCTCAATAATTCAATGATTTCAAAGATAAAGTGACCAAATATTTAGATACATTGAGGCAAGAGTTTGTGGCCCTCAAAGATCTGAAAAGTATGGTAGAATCCCTCACTAACAGAATGGAGCAGGCAGAAGAAAAAATCTCTGACATTGAAGACAAAGATTTTGAACATGCCCAAGAGCTCAAAAAGGAAGAGAAATGGCAAACAAAAATGGATCATTCTCTCAGAGAGCTCTGGGATAATTCAAAGAAAACTAATATTTGCCTTATAGGAATGCCTGAAGGTGAAGAAGTTGCTTCACAAAACACAGAGGCTTTTCTTCATGAAATCATGAAAGAGAACTTTGTAGATATGCCAAGAGATCCTGAAATTCAGATAGCAGACAGTTTCAGAACCCCAGCACAACTCAACCCAAATAAGACTTCCCCCAGGCACTCATAATTAACTTCACTAAAGTAATATGAAAAATAAAATTCTGAAAGCAGCTAGACATAAGAAAACCATAACCTACAAGGGGAAGAATATTAGAATGACTGCAGATCTCTCTGCTGAAACCTTTCAGGCTAGAAGGGAATGGTCATTGACTATTAATCTCCTAAAACAAAATAACTTTCAACCCAGAGTCCTGTACCCAGCTAAACTGAGTTTCATTTATGATGGAGAAATTAAATACTTTAATTTCTAAAGTATTTCTAATTTCTAATTTCTAAACCAGCTCGCCAGGATATTCTCAGACCTGTCTTCCATAATGACCAACACAATCCTCCACCAGAAAAATAAATTTACTCAGAAACTTTTGATCAAATTCCAACTTCCACAGTGGCGAAAGGATTAAAAATGTCCACTGGACTTTCAAAAAACCTGATACAGAAAATTTTACCAGTCTTATCAATATTCTCAATCAATGTGAATGGCTTAAATTGTCCTCTAAAGAGGCACAGGTTGGCTGACTGGATACAAAAACTCAGGCCAGATATCTGCTGCATACAAGAATCGCATCTTACTCTAAAAGATAGGGATGGTCATCTATATTCCAGGAAAAGGGAAAGCAGAAAAAAATCAAGTGTTGCAATTTTATTCACAGATACAATAGGCTTTAAACCAACATAAATAAGCAAAGATAAGGATGGTCACTTTATATTTGTTAAGGGTAATACTCAATACGATGAGATTTCAATTATTGATATTTATGAACCCAAGCAGAATGCACCTCAATTTACAAGAGATACTCTGATAGGCATGAGCAACTTGATTTCTCCCAGCTCCATCATAGTCAGGGATTTTAATACTCCGTTGGCAGTGTTGGATGATAGGTCCTCCAACAAGAAGCTTAGCAAAAAAATTTTTAGATTTAAACTTAAGCATTCAGCATTTGGATTTAATGGACATCTACAGAACATTTCATCCTAACAAAACTGAATACACATTTTTCTCATCAGTCCATGGACCATACTCCAAAATCGATCACATCTTAGGTCACAAGTCTAACCTCAATAAATTTAAAAGAATAGAAATTATTCCTTGCATCTACTCAGACCATCATGGAATAAAAGTTGAACTCAGTAACAACAGGAATCTGCAGTCTCATACAGAAACATGGAAGCTAGATAACCTTATGCTGAATGACAGGTGGGTCGGAGATGAGATCAAGAGGGAAATTGCCAAATTTTTGGAACAAAATGATAATGAAGACACAAGTTACCAGAACCTCCGGGATTATGCAAAGGCAGTCCTAAGAGGGAAATTTATAGCATTGCAAGCCTTCCTCAAGAGAACGGAAAGAGAGGAAGTTAACTTAATGGGACATCTCAAGCAATGGGAAAAGGAAGAACACTCCAATCCAAAACCAAGCAGAAGAAACGAAATAACCAAAATTAGAGCAGAATTAAATGAAATTGAAAACAAAAGGATTATACAACAGATCGATAAATCAAAAGGTTGGTTATCTTAAAAGGTCAATAAAATAGATAACCCTTTGGCCAACCTAACCAAGAAGAAAAGAGTAAATCTTATCAATCAGAAACAGTAAAGATGAAATAACAACAGACCCCTTAGAAATTCAAAAAATCCTTAATGAATATTACAAGAAACTTTATTCTCAGAAATATGAAAATCTGAAGGAAATCGACCAATACTTGGAAGCATGCCACCTCCCAAGACTTAGCCAGAAGGAAGTGTAAATGTTGAACAGGCCTATATCAAGTTCTGAAATAGCATCAACTATATAGTATCTCCCAAAAAAGAAAAGCCCGAGACCAGATAGCTTCATGTCAGAATTCTACCAAACCTTCAAAGAGGAACTAGCACCTGTATTACTAAGGCTTTTCCAAAATACAGAAAAAGTCAGAATACTACCCAACAAATTCTATGAAGCAAACATCACCTTGATCCCCAAACCAGGAAAAGATGCAACAAGAAAAGAAAATTATGCACCAATATCACTAGTGAATATTGATGCAAAAATATTCAACAAGATCCTAACAAACAGAATCCAGCAACACATCAAACAAATCATACACCACGACCAAGTGGGTTTTATCCCAGGATCTCAAGGCTGGTTCAACATATGTAAATTTATAAATATAATTCATCACACAAACAAATTAAAAAACAAAGACCATATGATTCTCTCAGTTGATGCAGAAAAAGCTTTTGATATATCTAGCATCCCTTCATGATCAGAACACTTAAGAAAATTGGTATAGAAGGGACATTTCTCAAATTGATAGAGGCCATCTACAGCAAACCCACAGCCAATATCATATTGAACAGAGTTAAATTGAAATCATTTCCACTCAGACAGGAACCAGGCTAGGCTGCTCATTATCTCCATTGCTCTTTAATATCGTAATGGAAGTTTTAGCCATCACAATTAGGGAAGAAAAGGCAATCAAGGTTATCCACATAGGATCAAAAGAGATTAGACTTTCACTCTTCGCAGGTGATATGATTGTATATCTGGAAAACACCAGGGATTCTACTACAAAACTCTTAGAAGTGATCAAGGAATACAGCCAAGTCTCAGGCTCCAAAATCAACACTGATAAATTGGTAGCCTTCGGGGTGGTGCCTGTGGCTCAAAGGAGTAGGGTGCCAGCCCCATATACCAGAAGTGGTAGGTTCAAACCTGGCCCTTGCCAAAAAATAAATAAATAAATAAATAAAGTCATTTAAAAAAAAAAAATAAATAAATAAATAAATTGGTAGCCTTCATATATACCAATAATAGTCAAGTTGAAAAAACAGTCAAGGACTCTATTCCATTCACAGTAGTGCCAAAGAAGATGAAATATTTAGGAGTTTACCTAACAAAGGATGTGAAAGATCTCTGCAAAGAGAACTACGAAACTCTAAGGAAAGAAATAGCTGAAAATGTTAACAAATGGAAAAACATACCATGCTCATGGCTGGGAAGACTCAACATTGTTAAAATGTCCATACTACCCAAAGCAATATATAGTTTTAATGCAATCCCTAAAAGTCCCACTGTCATACTTTAAAGATCTCAAAAAAATAATATTTGTTTGATATGGAATCAGAAAAAACTTTGAATAGCCAAGACATTACTCAGAAATAAAAACAAGCTGGAGGAATCATGCTACCAGACCTCAGACTATACTATAAATCAATAGTGATCAAAACAGCATGGTACTGGCACAAAAACAAAGAGGTAGATGTATGGAACATAATAGAGAACCAAGAGATGAACCCAGCTACTTACTGTTATATGATCTTTGACAATTAAAAACATTGAGTGGGGAAAAGATTCCCTATTTAACAAATGGTGCTGGGCGAACTGGCTGGTGACTTGCAGAAGACTGAAACTGGATCCACATTTTTCACCACTAACTAAGATAGACTCTCACTGGATGAAAGAATTAAACTTAAGAAATACTAGAAGAAAGTGTAGGGAAAACATTTGAGAAAATCAGCCTGGGTGAAAATTTTATGAGGAGAACTCTCTGGGTAATTGAAGCAACATCAAAAATACACTACTGGGATCTCATCAAACTAAAAGGCTTCTGCACAGCCAAGAACACAGTGAATAAAGCAAGCAGACAGCCTTCAGAATGGGAGAAGATATTTTCTGGTTATGTCTCCGACAAAGGTTTAATAAGCAGAATCCACAGAGAACTCAAATGAATTAGCAAGAAGAGAACAAGTGATCCCATCTCAGGGTGGGCAAGAGACCTGAAGAGAAACTTCTTGAAAGAATACAGACATGTCACCTACAGATATATGAAAAATTCTCATCATCCTTAATCATCAGAGAAATGCAAATCAAAACTACTTTGAGATTTCACCTAACACCAGTAAGATTAGTCCATATCACAAAATCCCAAAATCACAGATGCTAGCGTGGTTGTGGAGAAAAGGGAACACTTCTACACTGCTGGTGGGATTGCAAACTAATATCTTTTGGAAAGATATCTGGAGAACACTTAGAAAACTAAAAATAGACCTGCCATTTGATCCTATAATTCCTCTACTAGGTATATATTCAGAAGACCAAAAACCACATTACAACAAAGATATTTGTACCAGAATGTTTATTGCAGCACAATTCATAATTGCTAGGTCATGGAAGAAGCCCAAGTGCCCATTGACCCACAAATACATTAATAAATAGTGGTATGTGTACACCATGGAATATATGCAGCACTAAAGAAAGATGGAGACTTTACTTCCTTCATGTTTACATGGATGGAGCTGGAAAATATTCTTCTTAGTAAAGTATCTCAAGAATGGAAGAAAAATTATCCAATGTACTCAGCCCTATTAAGAAACTAATTTATAGCTTTCACAGGAAAGCTATGACCCAATTATGGCCCAAGAATATGGGGAAAGTGGAGAGTGAGGGGAGGGGGGAGGCTAGGTGGAGGGAGGGTGATTGGTGGGATCACACCTATGGTTCATCTTATAAGGGTACATGTGAATCTTTCTAAATGTAGAATAAAAATGTCCTAACACAATAACTAAGAAAATGACATGAAGGCTATGTTAACCAATTTGATGAAAATATTTCAAACTGTATATAAAAACAGCACACTGTACCCCATGATAGTATCAATGTACACAGCTATGATTCAATAAAAAAAAAAGAAAGAAAGAAAAGAAAATGCACTTCAGTTGATCTTTGTCCCTAGACAATTTCATTCCTCTCTGAAGGGCTTTGTCTGTTCTTTGAAACAGCCCTCTCAGCTTGTGAATCCAGGCCCCACATCAAGTATTGTCATTTATAACCTTAATCACAAGGTCTTGGTCCTTCCAGACCCTTGGACCAAAGTATCATTTGGAGCTTTCAGCTGTGGGTATAAACTTCCAATTCTTGTCTCTACTTACATAGAATAGCATGCACAAATCTAAGAGGAAAATGCTATTATTTTCCTGTTTTATTTTGGATGTGAATTAGAAAAAGATAATGTTTTTTCCTCTTGCATCTCTGTGGCTTGAAAACCAGAACTCTTATTTTGGCATCTAAACATAGCATCCAGCCCATTGTAAGATAAATAATATGCTCATTACCTAATAAGCAAATGGAATATATGAATGAAGGGATGTTCTTTCCCTAAGTCTTATTTGCCTTCATGTACATGAAAAAAACAGATAAAAATGATGGTGTCTAAATTCAGATATAACAAGCCTACGTTTCTTTCTTTATAATTGTATTTTAATGGGAGGGTTGTTAAATGTTTTGTTCTCTGCTAAGTAAAGTTTTCTTTCCTATTTATAGCTGGCTAAAGGAGATTCTGCAAAACTCAGTGTATATGTAGGTTACAGGTGCACTAAGATTGTCAATATTCCTAAAGCTCCACTTCATTAAATTCATTTTCCGAGTGACAAAAAAAAAAAAGAATTGAATTCTACTTTTATTCCATTGTGGTCTATGAAGATACAAGGTATAACTTCTTTTCTTTTAAATCTGTTGAGGATTGATTTGTTTCAAAGGATATGTTCTTTTACAGAGAATGATTCATGAGCTGGTGTGAAGAACACATATTCAGTAGTATTGGGGTGAAATATTCTGTATAAATATCTTATACCCATTTGTTCTAGAGTTTTTTTTAAGCCCATTGTTTCTTTAGTTTCTGCTTAAGGGATCTATCCAGTTCTGTCAGTGGGGATGTTAAAGTCCCCAACTATTATGGTGTCATAGGTTATCATATTGTTGAAATCAAGTAGGGTTCATTTTATCAATCTGAGGGTATTAATGTTTGTTGCATAAACATTTAGGATTGAAATGTCTTCTTGTTGTAGTGTTCCCTTGACCATTATATAGTGTCCATATTTGTCTATCTTTACTTTTGTTGTTATAAAGTTGCAAAAACAATTGTGACTCCCACTTTCTTTTGGTTTCTATTTATTTGAAATATTATTTTCCACCCCCTCACCCTGAGTCATGAATTGTCCTTGGAAGTTAGATGTATTTCCTGAAGATACCATATACTTTACTTGTACTTTTTAAATCCACTTAGCAAGTCTCTACATCTTCAGTGGGGAATTCAAGACATTCACAAGTATTGAGAGAACTCTGTTCATCTTGTTATGGAGCAGTCTATTGCCTTATTTTATCACTTGGGCCATTGTGGAAACCAGACTTTGTCCTTTAGTTTACAGATGTCTTTACTCTGCTGATGTTCCATTGAGTTGGTCTCTGTATAATACAGGTCTGAGAATTACCTACAGAGATGGTCTTACAGTGGCAAATTTCCTCAAATTTGTTTGTCAGTAAAACATTTGATTTCGCCATCAAATATGAAACTGAGTTTTGCAGGATACAGAATCCTAGGCTGAAAGTTGTTTTGGTTGAGAAGGTTGGGGGTGGGAGCCAGTTCTCTTCTGGCATGTAAAGTTTCTGCTAAAAAGTCCGCTCTTTCCTTTATGTATTTGCCCTTTTAAGTCAACTTCTGCTTACACCTGACTGCTTGCAAGATTTTCATTTTGGCTCTGGACAAGTTAATTACAATGTGTCTAATCTACATGCTTATTTTGGGAACTCTTGATTATTATAAGAAGCTATCATGAACCCTAATTGCAATAGGGTCTCTGAATGCTCTGAAGGAAGGAGATATAATATGAAATACATGGACATTTAAGCACTAAGTTCAGATCCTGATAATGCTTCTTTCTACTCATGCACTTAATATCTTCCCCATCTTTAGTTTCCTCATCTCTAAAGTAGACTTAATAATGCTTACTCTGAAGGACTTTGTGAAGATTCAGTCAAATGTAGTCTGGGTTTGGTGGCTCATTCCTGTAATTGTAACACTCTGGGAGGCCAAGATGTGTGGATTGCCTGAGCTCGTAAGTTCAAGACCAGCCTAAACCAGAGCAAAACCCACATCTCTAAAAAACAAATAGCTGGGCTTTGTGGCAGGAGTCTGTAGTCTCAGCTACTTGGGAGACTGAGACAAGGGGATCTCTTGAGTCCAAGAGTTTGAGATTGCTGTGAGCTAGATGCCATGGCTCTCTACCAAGGGCAACAAAGTAAGACTCTGTCTCAGAAAAAAAAAAGAAGAAGAAGAAGAGAAAGATTAAATTGAATGTATATTAAACAAACCCACCTTATCCCCACTTTTAGTTAAGTGATAAAGTGGGTTTTAAGATTCATATTCAGACCCAGGAACTGGGATTAAGTTTCCCAAACCAAGAGGTGACAAAGGTTACACTATTATTAAGGAGTGGGCATGGAGGAAGAACTGGTTTAGAAAAAAATAAGGTATTCTTAGAAGGAATCCTACAGTTTACTCATAAATAACAGTTAGTTGTTTTCAAGGAAATTGTGAGCAGTTGATCTCATTCAATTCTAGGACAATTTATTCATTAAATAAATACTTAGCGAATAATAACTATGTATGCATCATTACACAAGAAATATACATAGGAAGGATACAATCACTGCATATAAAATATAATGTAAGTAGAGAGATCAATAAAATGTATGGCATGAGAAACTCAAGGTGTCCAGATGTAAGGCAACTAAAGTAATCTTGTCTGGGGAACAGAAAGTGTCAAGGAAGTTGTCCTGGAAGAGATCCCCTCTTTACTAAGTTGTAAGGATAAATATCAATTACCCAAGAAGAATGGATGGAAGGATAGTCAAGATACAGACAAAAAATAGCATATAAAAAGGCAAAGAATTTGAACAAATATAGCAAATATGAGGAACTGTTTCTAATTGAGCATGGCTTGATATGAACTTAAATTCTACTGGGAGGAAGACTGAACATAAGTCAACAAGATAGAAAAATAGTGATAAATTCTGTCATGAAAGTGAAAGGGCTATTATCATATCAGTGGTCAGAAATGTTTCACTGAGGAGATACCATTTTAGTTGGGATGTGAACAATAGGAATCAGACACGTGAAGGTTTGAGAGCAGATGACTCACTAAGTGCTAAGACTAAAAGCAAGAACAAACATCTATGCATGGAGAGAGAAGCCAGTGTGGCTGAAAAGTTAGGGGAATGGGTGTCATGAGACTGTGGTAGTAGATGAGGTAAAGAGCTGAGAAGGGGCCAGATCACATAGACAATGTTAAGATTGACTTTTCTTGTCAGTGAGTAGACAGTCATTGAAGGATTTTGGCAGGGACATGATGTAATCAAATTTACATTTTTATACCAAGGAAAACGTGAGGAATGAAGTTATAAAGATAGATAAAATCAGATCATAAATCAATGTGTGCCCTACCAAGGAATATGGCTTTTACCTGAAGACTAAGAGAAGTCACTGATAGATTTGAAGTAGGAGAGTCAGAATAAAATTTGAATTCTAGAATGATAACCTGGAAACTAGCAGAAAATGAATTTAAGGGACAAATCAATAGTCAAAGAGACCATTTAAGAGGTTTTTAAAAGTATGTAGACAAAATCTAAAAGAATAGGAATTAAAGAAATTAGTTTGAGAATGAAGAAGAAGAAAACATTTTGGTGCTTAAATATACAAACGGATGGACTTGGAGGGAGTAAGGAGGTTAGAGGGAGGAAGCAGGCTGGGATATCTCCCAGGTTTTCTACTTAGGTCCTGATGATACAATTCACCTAATAGAAAACAAAGTAATAGGAACAGATATGTTTTCTAAGTGTCTTAAATGAAAGGACTATAAGACTTACCAAAAATTTTATAGACAAATTTATTTCAAATATATGTCAAATTTTTTGTCAAAGGAAAGGGAGGTACAGGGAGGGAGCCATGTGTCAGAGTATTATCTTTTATTAACAAGTTGGGTGACTAAAAAAGGAAACCATTCAGGTGACTAAAATAAGAAAAGTAGACTAATTCAGAGAAGGCATGAGGTATTACACAGGTGGAAAACAATACTTACAGGGGCAACTAAAACTTTTTTTTCCCCTACAGGCAGGGTCTCTGTCTATCTCCCAGGCTGGAATGCAGTGATGTGATCATTGATCATATAGCTCACTGCAAGTTCAAACTCCTGAGCCCAAGCAATCCTCCTGCCTCCACCTCCCAAAGTCCTGGGATTACAGGCATACGCCACCATGCCCAGTTCCAGTGTTTTTTTTTTTTTTTAATAGTAAGACTAAAGATTCATTTCATAAGGTCATAAAAGTATCAGTCCATATCAGTTTTTTATAAAGGAAGACTGTGGAACAATGACCAAAGATGCTAGGCAGCCAACTCCCTTCACAGGGAAAGAAAAAAGCACCACAATTAAGAAGCAAAAGAGTCCAGGCATGGTGGCTCATACAGAGGCAGGAGGATCACTTGAGGCCAGGAGTTCAAAATCATCCTAGTCAACACAGCGAGAACTGTCTCTACAAAAAATTGTTTTAATTATCAAGGTGTGGTGGCAAGCACCTGTAGTCTCAGGTACTCAGGAGACTGAAGCAGGGGATCGCTTGATTCTAGGAGTTCAAGGTTACAGTGAGCTATGTGATGCCACTGAACTCCAGCCTGGGCGATAGATTAAGACTCTGTCTCAAAAAAAAAAAAAAAAAAGGAGAGAGAGAAAAGAAGAAGAAAGCCAGTAATAAGAATATTAATACATTTGGGTTTGATATTAGCATAAAAAATTTTTTTGCCCCAACAGTGGTGTCCAATTATTATACAAGCATCATGAAATAGTATTAACAAAATCCAGAAGCAACAAGTGATAGTTTTAAAGAAATGTTCATGGTATATGAAAGATTTGAAAAAGGATGCAGATATACAGTGTAGCCATTTCTTACCCATGGGACAAAATACTTTCTTTTGACAATCTGAACAAAATAAGGCTGCCTTTTGAAGCTGAAAAGATTTGAAGCTTCTAGATTCATTTTCAGGGCATCAGTGATGTTAATGAGAATAGCAGAGAGGAATGTAGGTGGCAGGGCTAGGACACTAGTGGATGCAGCAGGTGATGAGGCAACAAATGACAACTGCAGTATGATTTTTTTGTTTTGGGGGACAGAATCTCACTCAGTTGTCCTAGGGTTGAGTGCTGTAGTGTCATAGCTCACTGCAACCTCTAACTGTTGGGCTCAAGAAATTCTCTTGTCTCAGCCTCGAAGTAGCTGAGATTACAGGTCCCTGCCACAACACCTGGCTAATTTTTCTATTTTTCTTTCTTGCTTGCTTTCTTTTCTTTTTTTTTTTTTTTTTTAAGTAGAGATGGGGTCTCACTCTTGCTCAGGATGGCTTTTTTTTTTTTTTTTGAGGCAGAGTCTTGTCACCCTCAATAGAGTGCTATTGCATCACAGCTCATGGCAACCTCAAACTTTTGGGCATAAGAGACTCTTTTGCCTCAGCCTACAGAGTAGCGAGGACTACAGGTGCCCGCCACAACACCTGGCTATCTTTGGAGATGAGGTCTCACACTTGTTGAACCTGTAAGCTCAGGCAGTCTACCCACCCCAGCCTCCCAAAGTGCTAGGATTACAGGTATGAGCCACCCCTCCTGGCCTCTCAGGCTGGTCTTGAACTCCTGAGCTCAAGTGATCTACCTGCCTCAGCCTCCTAAAGTGCTAGAATGATAACCGTCAGCCACAACACCAGGTGTTCTGCCCGTCCTGCAGAATGATTTTTAATAAGTGACTGAGTTTAAATTTCATCATCATTAAAATTCATTTACTGGCTCGGCGCCTGTGGCTCAATAGGCTAAGGCGCCAGCCACATACACCTAAGGTGGCGGGTTCGAATCCCCAGCCCAGGCCCGCCAAACAACAATGATGGCTGCAACCAAAAAATGGCCGGGCATTGTGGCGGGTGCCTGTGGTCCCAGCTACTTGGGGGGCGGAGGCAGGAGACTCGCTTGAGCCCAGGAGTTGGAGGTTGCTATGAGCTGTGATGCCATGGCACTCTACCCAGGGGGATAGCTTGAGGCTCCGTCTCAAAAAAATAAATAAATAAATAAAATAAAAAATAAAATAAAATTCATTTACTTATTGAAGGCCTACTACATATTGGCAACTTTTATAGGCACTGAAGATTAAAGCTGTGAACAAGAAATAGTGGGAATAGATGGCATAGCAAATGCAAAGATTCAAAGCAAAACCAAATTTATTTGTTTGAAGAAAAGAGAAAAGTATAGCATAACTGCAAAGTAATGAATGGGGTTGTGGTAGTAAATGAGTTAGAGAGGGGGACAGAAGCCAGATCACAGGATTTTAAAGGTAATATATTTTTTTAAAGGTAATATTAAGGACATTGACTATTTTCTAAATGAGACAGAATTGATTGAAATATTTAAATTAGGAGCATGAGACTATCTGATTTACATTTGAGTAAGATTGGTCCACTCAAAAGAAGAATGGATGGGGGATAGAGAGTGAGCAACAGGACAAAATATTAGGAAGAGTAGCAAAAGTAGAGGCAATAAATTCTTGTGGTTGTAATAAGATGGTAGTAACAGAGATGGTCAGACACAGACTACATTTTGTACATAGACATAACAGGACTTCCTGAAGTGATGAATGTGGGTATGAAGAACCATCAAGAATAGCTCTTAAGATTGTTATTATAAACTGGGTAAATTAAGTTAATTAAAGGAAGGGGAAGACATCTGGGGGAATAGGGATTAGGAATTCTGTTTTCATCAGGATAATTTAACATGTTTTTTAGGTATCCATGCTTTGAGATCTCAGTAGGCAATTGGGTTATATCAGACTGATATTCTAGAAGTGTTTTCACCTGTTTTATGTCACAGAACACTTGACCTATAGTTAAATTTCCATGGCACACTTAATTTATGTTGGTCACAAAAAAAAGAATAAAAAAAAAAAGAATATACTTACTGTGCTTTGAATTTCTTTTGAAAACAATTTAATTAATGAACTTTAAAAATTTTCATGGCACACTGGTCTGCCACCATGCACTTATTGAAAATCCCTGCTTTAGAACACCCATTTGCTTAGAGGGTTAGGAATGGCCCTCCTAGTACAGGCAACCATATTGGCCTTACAATATACATACGTGCTTTTTCTACTGGTACCAATAGTTACTCCTCACCCAGTGTTGGTTCCACCTCTTCCATCTCTAGAATCAAGATGAAACCATGACTGTGTGATTTACTTTGAGAATGAAGTTATTGCTGGCCTAGTTTCATGTGGACATAATTTCTTCTTCATGGAATGTGCCAAAAAGATTTGTGAAACAAGAGCACCAACATATTCAGTTTGTCAGATAGCTGTTACTCAGGCAATCCAAATCTACTCTTAACTATATGCAATTTGCATAAATACTATATCTCTATATGGACTCATAAAGGCATGGGTATAGTGGCATCTCTCAGTAAATTTCCTAATGAATTGTTATGACTGGTATCAGGCTTTATTGAGATTAGGCTATGATTGTTGTTAAACTTATAAAAGGCTGCTATGGCACTACACCTAAGTGGTCTCTTATCTATTGGTTTGGTTTGAATTATTTACACTATCCTATAGACTCAGAGACATAGCTTGTATGTCATATCTGGGGGTTATGGGACTTGCGGTTTTAACTGCAGACACCTCTTCTGCTGAGCCAGATTCACCTGCTAAAGCTGAAGTTCAGTTTGGCTGAGTGAAGATAATCATAGGTTGTATGAGCCAATGAGAAAAAGTATATGTCTAAAATTTCAAAACAAGGGGTTCCAAAGCATAACTACATTAAGAATTTCTGGAGGAAAAAAAAATAAAAATAAAAAAAGAATTTATGGAAGGCACTTGGCATTACAGATGATTAAGACACTTCCAGTGCTGCCTCTTTACACTGCCAGGTCTAACAAAACAGGTTTGCTTTTGTTTTACAACAATTTATGCCTAATTCAGTGGAATTCAAGTAACTTTTTAATGTATTATAGTTACTTAATGTGACAGTAGTGCTGATGGCAGTTTACTAGATCACTGGTTATAATTGCAGACAAAAATCAAACTACTATATTGATTTCACCTTGGTCAGGATCCTCAAGATTGATATTAAGAGTGGATTCAGAATTCAGCTGTGAATTCCTACCCCTTTCTTCCCTTGGTGAATGTGAAAAGAGCCGCCTAAGTTTTCATATATCAGGAAGGGCATGAAGTAAAGCTATACTCCAAGGTGCGGGGCTAAGGAGGGGACACAAAGAAGGAAGGAACTTGGGCCTGTGGCGATTAAGAAGCCTTCCTACCACCTCTGGACTGTCTTATCTCCGGAGTTCTATACTGTGAAAGTAATAAACTTCCATCTTAGCCTCTCTGCATATCCTGTATATCTTTGTACCAGTCTTCCTACACAATTGCCTTTTCTTCAGTGTCATCACCTCACAGACTCAGTATTCCATATTTTATTTCCTGAATACTCTCATGGCCCTAGTTCATTTGTGTTGCTATAAAGGAATATCTGAAGCTGGGTAATTTGTAAAGATAAGAGGTTTATTTCATTCATAGTTCTGCAGGCTGTACAAGAGGCATGATATCAGCATCAGGTTCTGGGCTTTAGGTTGCTTCCATTCATAGAGGAAGGCAGAAGGGAGATGGCATATGCAGAGATCACCTGACAAAGAATAAGCTACTGGGGTGGGGAGGTGCTAGGCTCTTTTTAGCAAGCAGCTTTTACTGGAACTAGGCCCCACATCTAAAACTGGGTATCAAATTACAACAAGAGATTTAGAGGGGACAAATATCCAAACTACAGCCATCCATTAATATCACTATCCTGATTCTATAATTTTCTAATTGTTTTATTTATGAATAGAATTTTGTCCTTCTTCTTCTTCTTTTTTTTTTTTTTTGTCTTACTACATATTAAAGCTTCCTACTTCTTACAAACTATACTTTCATTAGGGAATAAAGGCAACTTACATGCTCCATTTGTCACTCTATTTATTGTCAGCATTTACTGAACTTAATTCATGATCTTTTTTTCTTTCACTAGCTTTCTAAATACCAAGTGGTGAATTTTCTCCCTAATAGTCTATAAGAAGCCTTGTGGTGTTGCCCTTACCAATCTCATTGGTGACATCTTGATTTTTTTGCCCATTTCTCTTTTATCTCTTTTGTCTTGGCATTCCTATGTTTCTCATTTATATTTTAGTTTTTTATTTAACTTACCATTTTCTGCATTTTAGAATGATTATTTTATTCACTACTTCAATCAGCTTATGTTGAGGAAGATTGGGGAAGTGAAGATGGCAAGTCTGATAAGTTTTAAGTAGAAAAGTAGTTTTGAAAATTTCACTTCATTTAATTTTTTCAATAGTCTTTTACACTTGCTCTTAGCCAAAAGGCTAAGAAGTGATCTCATTGAATAACCTTCTAAAAGAGATATTATTGATCTCTTTTTAAGGTAGAAAAACAGAGTTCAGACATGTTGGGCTACTCCATGAAAGATAGAGAAGTAAAAGAAGATGGAACTGAAACTCGGTTACAGGTCTAATGGCATCACCTCCTGTATTCTTTCCTTGATTGAATAGGGCTTATTCCATGTTAACATAGGCATCTGGCTATGTCTCCTTTTGTTTGGTAAACAAAGTGGTCATTTGTTAACTGAATTTGAATCTCTTTACATTGGCCCTGCACTTTCCAGTCTTATAACATCCCTACCAATCCCTGCAGTCTAATTCCTGGTTGCTATGCACATGTAGGTCACTTTCCTGCCTCTTAAGGCTTTTATGTTTTCAATCTATGCAGTTTTGTTCCAGCTCAATTTGAAATGCTTGACTCTAAAAGCCAGAAAGGCTGGGCTAAAGTCATACTTAAACTGTGTGCTAATCTTACTGTAAGAGTGAAAAAAAGAAAAAGGAAAAAAAAAGATGGAATCTTCTCTGTTGCCAAAAGAGACTTTCCTCCTCTCCCTTTTCTTAAATTTTTCTTTTCTTTTTTTTTTTTATTAAGAAGCATTCAGAATGTCAACAAAACAGCTGCAACTTTTTTTTTTTTTTTTTGCAATTACAGAGTGGTATTCAGTTAACAGAATAATTATTTCGGATAAGCTGCATCAGAGACAACTGAAGATGAAAAAACTACCATCCCTATATATAATTAATTTGTGCTGTGCACCAGCAAGAACCTGCTTTAAATTTCCATGCCAATTTCCAACCTCCATACTGTACCAGGCAAGGTTAGTGGCTTTTGAAAATACCACCAGGACAGGGCTATCTAAAGACACATTCGGTAGTATGTTAACAATACCAAAAAAGACACTGTACAGTTTAAAAACAAATCTTACACAGCCTTACATTTCAATTTTTTTCTTTAAAAGGAGTGAGTTGTGTACAGGGGGGTTAAATGCTTTATAGACAGGAAAAAAAAAATTGCGCTAGAACCAACTTATTCATTATCTTCTTCATCTTCCTCCCCCTTCATCCTCTTCACCCTCCTCATCTTCTTCCTCTTCCTTCTTTTTCTTGCTTTTTTCAGCCTTGACGACTCCCTTTATCCTGCATCAGGCTTCCCTTTAGCTCGGTATGCAGCAATATCCTTTTCGTATTTTTCCTTCAGCTTTGCAGCCTTCTTTTCATAAGGCTGCTTGTCACCCGCAGCAGGGTTATTCCACATCTCTCCCAGCTTCTTTGCAACATCACCAATGGATAGGCTGGGATGTTCTCCTTTGATTTTTGGGTGATACGCAGAACAGAACAAGAAAAAGGCCAAAGGAGGCCTCTTGGGTGCATTGGGATCCTTGAACTTCTTTTTTGTTTCCCCTTTAGGAGAGATACAGGTTTTCATTTCTCTTTCATAACGGGCCTTGTCTGCCTTTGCCATATCTTCAAATTTCCCTTTCTCTTTAGCAGACATGGTCTTCCACCTCTCTGAGCACTTCTTAGAAAACTCTGAGAAGTTGAATGAAGCATCTGGGTGCTTCTTCTTGTGCTCCTCCCGACAAGTTTGCACAAAGAATGCAGATGATGACATTTTGCCTCTTGGCTTCTTAGGATCTCCTTTGCCCATGTTTAATTATTTTTCCTCAGCCAGTCACAGAGTCACCCAGTGCCCGTCTGGCTCTCACTTGCCCTGGCGCTGTCTCTGTGGAGCTCAATGTACTGCCTTCCTAAATTTTTCTTGAGAAAATCTTGATTAAAATCCTTCCTCTATCTCTGTGTATGTGTGTGCATATCTTTTTAAAAACTAATTTTGGGAGGAATTCTGGGAAGATGGCTGACTGGTAGCAACCCTCGTCAGAGGCTCCTGAGCAGAGGAAGAAAAACTAGACAGAGGAATCGGACTCTATGAAGCCAAAGATGGGGAGCTGAGCCAACTAAGAAGTTCAGCAAGCTGCAACTCCAAGGAAGAGCATTCAAGAAAACAAATTACAGGTACAAAGCCTATTGACTGGAGAATAAGAGACCCCTCCCCAAAGCAGGAAGCTTGCTGTAGGCTATCTGCGAACAAGCAGGGAACAAAAGACCTCTTATTTTACCTCACTGGAGAAAGCTGCTAAACTCCAGGTCTCTTTCTCCAGGGAGGTCCCACTTATGAACCTAGACATCACCCTACTAGGCATAAAATTAAAGAGATATTTTTCCCCACAAGTCCAAACTCCCAGTCCACCCTTTCCCCTCACATGGTAGTCTGAAGTTCTGCCCGCTACAGAGCATAGAGTGTTTGGTCTTGTCCTGAAAGATCTAGGCATAGTGTGGAACACCAACCACCAGGACAGAATCTGTGGCTAATGGGGAAGAAAGAGGGTGTAGGAAGAAAGGAACACTCGGCAGGAGGAGGAGCAGTCCCCTGGTTATGTCTATGCCCAGCCACTGTAGCATTGACCCTTGGTTTGGGCTGTGTCTGGCAGGCCAGGGTACAGAACCCCTGGCTCTGAAGGCACCCACAGTGGGAGAGTGATTGCCCATGTGGACTGAGTTTGGCAGAGAGGGCTGGTCCCCAGCCCCTGCTGGGCCTGCAAGCAGAGGCTTGATAGGCATGGACTATGACCTGAGAGCAAGGGCATGGGTCTCCCGATTCCAACAGAACCCTCAAGCAGTGGCTTACTGGGTGTGAACCAAGACCTGAAGGCTAAGGCATGGTCCACTGTCTCTAGCAGGGCTGGTGAGCAGAGGCTTACCAGGTGAGGCCTGAGACCTGTGGGTGGATTGTAGTGCCCTGACTCTAACAGAGCCTGAAAACAGAGGCTTGCCAGGGAATAGACTGAGACTGGCAGGCAGGGGTATGGTCCCCTGACTCCAACTCATCTGGCAAGCAGAGGCTAGCTGTGTATGGACCAGAGGGCAAAGTCCAGTGCTCTGACTCTAACAGAACCTGTGAACAGAGGCTTGCCAGGCAATGGACTGAGACTGGCAAGGGGGATGGAGGTGGTCCCCTGACTCCAATTGGTCTTGAAAGCAGAGGCTAGCTGTGTGTGGACTGAGACCAGTAGGTATGGACATTCCCCCTGGCTCCAGCTGGGCCTATGAGCATAGAAGCAGACAATAGTGACTGAGTCTGGCAGGTGGGAGTGTGGATCCCTGGCTCCAATTGTGCTTTGAATCCCTTTGCTTTGAATTGTCCTTGAATCCCTTTCTGTTGGGCAAGATTTGCACTGCCTGAGGCAATTTGGTTGGCCCATGTCTAGAGCTGTCCACCCAGGGACATTCTGAGGTTGACCTTTGAAGTTCTGTAGTGGAAAAGAACTAAAGGGTGGGGGCTGGGTGCCACAGCTGTTTGTATCTCTTCACAGTAGAGATTTAAATCTAATAGTGTGGTTTCTTAGGATAGGGTAGAGGTTGGCTGATACCAAAACAGAGCTAGCCTGCACTATCACACCAAGTAGGTCATCAGAGTCTCCAGCCAAAACTCTGAAAGGGGCCTTTGTAAGGTTGTAGGAGATAAGCCACAATTATAAAGCCTAGAGCTTTGGTATGGGGCTATCTCTACTACTTGGGAACCCCAATTCAATCTCACTCTACAAGTTCTAATAACCAAACAGTGGAAAATAAACATGGTGTGGACCCAACAGAAGAACTCTGGCAACATGAATAACCAGATCAAGCCCACCAAGAAATGACAAAGGAGATACAACTGAAGATGCCATGCATAGACAAATGGCAGCAATGTCAGAAATTGAATTCAGAATATGGACTGCAAATAAGATAAATAGAATGGAAGAAAAGATAGAAATTGAATTCCGAAGAGTAGTTCTAAAGTTGTCTCAAGAAATTAATGAATTCCAACCCCAAGTCACCAAAGATACGGACATAATGAGAAAAGAGATAGCAGAGCTCAAGGAAACAAAAAAGTTAGTTGAGGAGCTCCAAAACACAGTGGAATCCCTCACTAATAGAGTTGACCAGACAGAAGAAAGGATCTCTGAAACCGAGAAAAAAGCTTTTGAATGTTCTCAGACACTCAACGAGGCAGACAAATGGAGAGAAAAACTGATCATTGAGATGGAGGGGCAAGATGGCCAACTGGAGCCAGCCTTTAACAGAAGCTCCCATCCAGGGGGAAGGATAATGTCCAGAAAGTACCCAGTTAAGCTAAAGACTGGGAGCTGAGCCAAGAGAGAAGAGTGATATCTGCAGGTCACCTCTGCTGAGGCAAGTTGCAACTCCAAGAAAGCAAACTTCAGGTATAAAATTCATCCTAAAGGAAAAGTGTCCATCCCCTCCACCAAGAAAGTTGTGTTTTTCTTTTCTTTTTCTCTTCATTTGCTCCTGTAGGTTTTCTATGTGCGAGCGGTGAACTGAGCACCTCTTGTCTCACCCCACGGATGAGAGCTGTAGGTAGCTGTAGCTACTTCCCCAGAGGGACCCTGTTGCGACTCTGAATACTCTGACATCAGCCCTGTGGGGTCACCAGTGACTTCCCCAGAGGGCAGAAAAATTGAACTAACGTTTTTCTTGCCATTTTGAACTTCCAGTCCACCCTTACCTGATGAACCAGAAGCCTAACCCCTGCAGAGACTGCGGGAGGAGGCTCAAGAGCAGTGCCCCCTGCCTGCCAGACCAAGTGCCCACCCACTGCCTGGCCAGAGCCTACTAGAGCCGCACTTCCCGGGCCCTGCCCCTCACACCCTCCCTGCCTCCGCTCCATGCCTCTGCCTGACCAGAGTCATGAGCTGAGCGCTCTCCTTGACAAAGTCACCAGGCACCAGGCACTGCCAGAACTGTGTGCAGCATCCCCCGCCCTGCTGTCGGATTCATGTGCCCCACGTTCCTGGAGCTGCTCCTACAGCCAGAACTCCCTGGCTGTGGCAGTCGCCTGGGAGCTGTGCAGGGTCACTTCCCACAACAATACAGCAACAATAGAGCGCTATCACCAGGGTCTAATCTTGGAGAGACACCTCCCTAACTCTGAGGACTGCCAGAGGAAACCAGAACTCACTCTATAGGGATACTCATGCAGCAGAGTAGCAGGGGCAAAGGTGTGGTGGCTAAGGGAGAAAAGCATTTGTTGACTTATTAACCTCAGGATTAGACTCAGTCCAAGTGGAACAGTCACAGTGGCTACTGAGTACCTGAGACAGGCAGGTCTCAGCTCTCCCAGCCGGATGGTAGCATAAGGTAGTGGTCGGGCTGTGGGGGCATTGACCTTCCTTTGTGTCTGACAGGCACAAACCCGTGGCACATCTGCTTATTGGAGGGAGCACGACATCAGCCCTGTGGGGTCACCGGTGACTGGGTGTGAAAGAGAAGCAAAGTAGAGAAAGAGACTCAGGCCCCTGATCCAACTATGCTACCATGCAGGCCTTTCTGACTCCACAGAGCATCGGAGCAAGTCAAATTTGAGCAGCCAGTAGACCTCCACCATCTAGTTGCTGGAGACCTTCAAACTCTCCCACTTGACAGTTCGTACTAACTGGGTTAATTGGTTTGGAACCCCTAACCTGGGCCAATAACCCAAGGACCCTCTCGGGTTGTACCCTGGTTGTGTGGTAACAGGAAGGGTTGATTTTCCTCTTCCAGTTGTTGTCCATGGTGGGTGGGATGTCTTAGTCGCTTATATTTCTCCACAGCTAAGACTTCCACCAGAGTCACTGATTCACTAGGATTGGGCAAAAACCAGCTGAATACAAGACAGAGCCACCTAACCCCACCACACCAAGCAGGTTCCCTCAGCCTCAGACTGTAAAACTATACAGGTCCTTTGCAAAGCTATAGGGGGAAAACTGCAGTCATCAGTCCCAGATCCTTGACAATGGGCTGGTTAACCACAACCCCAGGAACTCCCAAATCAATTTCACCTTACCTGCCCATCTAGCCAATGGTGAAAAACAATCCTGAGGCAGAATCAGCAGAAAAAGTTGAGCAACATGAATAACCAGAATAGATCATCTCCCCCTAGGAATGATATAGCAGACACAGCCAAGATCTCATTCATAAACAAATGGCTGAGGTGTCAGAAATTGAGTTCAGAATTTGGATCATAAATAAGATCAACAGAATGGAGGTAAGGATGGAATTAGAATTTCAAGGAGTAATTCAAGTGATGCCTCAAGAATTCAACAAATTCAAAGACAAAATCACAAGGATTTTGACAAATTGAGGCAAGGACTTGCAGCCCTCAAAGATCTGAGAAATACAGTAGAATTCCTCAGTAAAAGAATAGAGCAGGCAGAAGAAAAGATCTCTGACATTGAAAACCAAAGCTTTTGAATGCTCCCAAATTCTCAAAGGAGAAAAAAAGTGGATCATTCTCTCAGAGAGCTCTGGGATAATTCAAAGAGATCTAATATTTGCCTTATAGGAATACCTGAAGGTGATGATGTTGCTGTGAAGGATACAGATGCTTTACTTCATGAAATAATCAAAGAGAATTTTCCAGACATGCCAAGAGATTGTGAAATTCAGATAGCAGACAGTTTCAGAATACCCCAGCATGACTCAACCCAAATAAAAATTCTCATAAACACATTATAATTAGCCTCGTCAAAGTTTATATGAAGAAGAAAATTCTGCAAGCTGCAAAACATAAGAAAACCATAACCTCCAAGGTGAAAAACATTAGAATGACTGCAGATCTCTCTACTGAAACCTTTCAAGCTAGAAGAGGGTGGTCATCAACCTTTAATCTCCTTAGACAAAATAACTTTCAACCCAGGATAGTTTCATCTATGATGGAGAAATTAAATACTTTAATGATATTCACATGTTGAAGAAATTTGCCATAACTAAACCAGCTCTCCAGGATATTCTCAGACCTATCCTCCATAATGACCAGTACAATCCTCCACCAGAAAAATAAACTCACTCAGAAACTTTTGATCAAATTCTAACTTCCACAGTGGTGAAATGATTAAAAATGTCCACTGGACTTTTGAACAACTCGATACCCAAAATTTTACTAGGCTTATCAATATTCTCAATTAATGCGAATGGCTTAAATTGTCCTCTAAAGAGGCACAGGTTGGCTGCCTGGATACAAAAACTCAGGCCAGACATCTACCGCATCAAGAATCTCACCTTACCTTAAAAGATAAACATATACTCAGGGTGAAGGGATGGTCATCTGTAATTCAGGCAAATGGAAATCAGAAAAAAGCAGGTGTTGCAATTTTATTTGCCGATACAATAGGCTTTAAACCAACCAATGTAAGGAAAGATAAGGATGGTCACTTCATAATTGTTAAGGGCAACATTCAATATGATGAAATTTCAATTATCAACATTTATGTACCCAACCAGAATGCACCCCAATTTATAAAAGAGACTAACGTACATGAGCAACGTGATTTCCTCCAGCACCATAATTGTCTGAAATTGTAACACTCCTTTGGCAATGTTATAAAGATCCGCCAATAAGAAACTCTAAGCAAAGAAATTTAGACTTAAACTTAGGATCTAACTTAATCTAAACTTAGATCCTCCAATAAGAAACTCTAAACAAAGAAATTTTAGACTTAAAATTAACCATTCAACATTTGCATCTAACAGACATCTATAGAACATATCATCCTAATAAAACTGAATACACAATCTCATCAGCCCATGGATCATCCTCCAAAATTGATCACATCCTAGGTCACAAATCTAACCTCATCAAATTTAAAAGAATAGAAATCATTCCTTGTATTTTCTCAGACCATCATGGAATAAAAGTTGAACTCAGTAACAACAGGAATCTGCATACACATACAAAAACATGGAAACTAAATAAGCTCATGCTGAATGATAGCTGGGTCATAGATGAGATGAAGAAGGAAATTACCAAATTTTTGGAACAAAATGATAATGAAGACATGAACTATCAGAACCTCTGGGATACTGCAAAGGCAGTCCTAAGAGGGAAATTTATAGCACTGCAAGCCTTCCTCAAGAGAACAGAAAGAGAGGTAGTCAACAACTTAATGGGACATCTCAAGCAACTGGAAAAGGAAGAACATTCCAACCCTAAACTCTGCAGAAGAAACAAAATAACTAAAATTAGAGCAGCGAATTAAATGAAATTGAAAACAAAAGAATCATACAAGAGATCAACCAATCAAAAGTTGATATTTTGAAAAGGTCAATAAAATAGATCAACCTTTTGCTAACCTTACCAGAATTAGAAGAATGAAATTCCTAATTTCATCAATCAGAAATAATAAAGGCCAAATAACAACAGATTCCTCAGAAATTCAACAAATCCTTAATGAATATTACATAAAACTCTATTCTCAGAAGTATGAAAATCTGAAGGAAATAGATCAAACTTGGAAACATGCCACCCTCCTAGACTTACCTAGAAAGAAGTGGAAATGTTGAACAAGCCTGTAACAAGTTCTGAAATAGCATCAACTATAAGAAATCTCCCCCAAAAGAAAAGCCCGGGACCAGATGGCTTCACATCAGAATTCTACCAAACCTTTAAAGAGGAACTAGTACCTATATTACTTAACCTTTTCCAAAATTAGAAAAAGAAGGAATACTTCCCAACACATTCTTATGAAGCAAGTATAACCCTGATATCCAAACCAGGAAAAGATCCAACAAGAGAAGAAAATTATAGACCTATATCTCTAATGAATATTGATACAAAAATATTCAATAAGATCCTAGCAAACAGAATCCAACAACACATCAAACAAATTATACATCACAACCAGGTGGGTTTTATCCCAGGATTCCAAAGATGGTTCAATATACGTACATCTATAAATATAAGACATCACACAAACAAATTTTAAAAAAAGACCAGATGATTCTCTCAATAGATGCAGAAAAAGCTTTTGACAATATTTATCATCCTTTCTTGATCAAAACGCTTAAGAAAAATAGGTATAGAAGGAACATTTCTTAAATTGATAGAGGCCATCTACAGCAAACCCACAGGAAATATCATATTGAATGGAGTAAAATTGAAATCATTTCCACTCAGGTCAGGAACCAGGCAAGGATTCCCACTGTCTCCACTGCTTTTTAACATTGTAATGGAAGTCTTAGCCACCACAATCAGGCAAGAGAAGGCAATCAAGGGGATCCAAATAGGACCAGAGGAGATCAAACTGTCACTCTTCACAGATAATATGATTATATATCTGGAAAACCTCAGGGAATCAACTACAAAACTCCTAGAAGTGATCAAGGAATACAGCAATGTCTCAGGATGAAAAATTATCACTCACAAATCTGTAGCCTTTATATATACTAACAATAGTCAAGGGGAGAAAACAATCAGGGACTTTATTCCCTTTACAATAGTGCCAAAGAAGATGAAATGCATGGGAGTGCATCTAACTAAGGATGTGAAAGATCTCTATGAAGAGAACTATGAAACTCTGAGAAAAGAAATAGCTGAAGATGTTAACAAATGGAAAAATACACCATGCTCATGGCCGGGAAGAATCAACATTGTTAAAATGTCTATACTACCTAAAGCAATCTACAAATGTAATGCAATTGCTATTAAAGCACCTCTGTCATATTTCAAAGACCTGGAAAAATTAGTACTTCATTTTATATGGAAACAGAAAAAAAACCTCAAATAGCCAAGACATTACTCAGAAATAATAACAAATCAGGAGGAAATCACGCTTCCAGACTTCAGACTATACTATAAAGTGATAGTGATCAAAACAGTGTGGTACTGGCAGAAAAATAGAGAGGTAGGTGTATGGAACAGAGTGAAGACCAAGAGGTGAATCTAGACACTTATCGTCATTTGATTTTTGATAAGCCTATTAAAAATATAAATTGGGGGAAAGATTCTCTATTCAACAAATGGTGCTGAGTGAATTGGCTGGCAACCTGTAGAAGACTGAAACTGGACCCACACTTTTCTCCTCTAACAAAAATTGACTCTCACTAGTTAAAGAACTTAAACTTAAGACATGAAACAATAAAAATTCTTAGAGAGAGTGTAGGGGAAATGCTTGAAAAAATTGGCCTGGGAGAATACTTTATGAGGAGGACACCCCGGGCAATTGAAGCAACATCAAAAATACGTTACTGGGATCTGATCAAATTAAAAAACTTATGCACTGCCAAGAACACACTAAGTAAAGCAAATAGACAGTCCTCAGAATTTGAGAGGATTTTTGCAAGTTATATTTCTGACAAAGGTCTAATAACCAGAATCCAAAACTTATTAATAACCAGAACTCAAACTTATTGAAAAAAAAAAAAAAGCAAGTGATCCTATTTCATTGTGGGCAAGACACATGAACAGCAGTTTCTCTGAAGAAGATAGGCACATGGTCTACAAACACATGAAAAAATGCTCATCAACATTAATCATCAGAGAAATGCAAATCAAAATTACTCTGAGATACCATCTAATTCCAGTGAGAATAGCCCACATCATAAAATCCCAAAACTAGAGATGTTGGCATGGATGTGGAGAAAAGGGAACACTTCAGCACTGCTGGTGGGAATGTAAACTAGTATGTTCCCTTTGGAAGTAAGTTTGGAGAACACTCAGGGATCTAAATGGAGACCTGCCATTTGATCCTGCAATTCCTTTTCTAGGTGTATATACAAAGGACCAAAAATCATTTGGCAATAAAGATATTTGCACCAGCTTGTTCATCGCAGCTCAATTCATAATTGCCAAGTCATGGAAGAAGCCCAAGTGCCCATCGACCCATGAATGGATTAATAAATTGTGGTGTATGTATACCATGGAATACTATGCAGCATTAAGAAAATTGGAGACTTTACCTCTTTTATGTTTACATGGATGGAGCTGGAAAATATTCTTCTTGGTAAAGCATCTCAAGAATGGAAAAAAATATCCAATGTACTCAGTACTACTGTGAAACCAATTTATAATCACTCATACTTGCATATGAAAAATGAAACACAGCTATAGCCTAGGATGAAGGAGGGAAGGGGAGGGAGAAGAAGGAAGGGGGGTGGGTTAATATAGGGAGGGTTAGTAGGGGGACCACACCTATGGAGCATATTGCAAGTATAAGTTGGATCTATCAGGTGTAGAACATGTCTTAATGCTGTAATTGGGTAAATGAGGTGAAGGCTATGTTGATTTGTAGGATGTAAGAACTCCAATTTGTACAAATAATCAACACATTAAATCCTATAATGGGATAAATGTATTTATGATCTATGTACAAATGACTTAATTAAAAAATGAATTTAAAAAACTGATCATTCCCTGAGAGAGTTGTGGAATAACTCCAAAAGATCAAACATTCATCTTATAGGAATTCACAAAGGAGAAGAGGATAGTCCTAAAGGTACAGATGCTCTACTCCAAGAGATTTTGGAGGAGAATTTCCCAAACATTGCAATAGATACAGAACTTCAGATAGCAGACAGTTTCAGCATTTCCTAGACACATTGTGATTAACTTTGCCTAAGTTAAGACAAAATAGAAAATTCTGCAAGCAGCCAGACATAAGAAAAGCATCACCTACAAAGGGAGAAATATCAGAATAACTGCAGATCTTCCAGCCTAAACATTTCAAGCCAGAAGAAAATGGTCATTGACCTTCAGTCTCCTAAAACAAAACAACTTCCAGCCCAGGATCCTCTATCCAGCTAAACTGAGTTTCATTTGTGATGGAGAGATCAAATACTTTAATGACATAGGCATGTTCAAGAAATTTGCCATAACTAAACCAGCCCTCCAGGATATTCTCAGACCCATCCTCCACAATGACTAGTGCAATGCTCTACCTCTAAAGTAAACTCACCCTGAAATTTTTGAACCAAACCCAACTTGCATAGTAGTGAAAGGATTAAAATTGTCCACTGGACATCTGAAAATTGTAACACCCAAAATAACCAGACTTATCAATTCTCTCACTTAATGTGAATGGTTTAAATTGTCCTTTAAAGAGGCACAGTCTGGCTGTCTGGATACATAAACTCAGACCGAATATATGCTGTATACAAGAATCTCACTTTACCTTAAAGGATAAAAATAGACTCAGGGTAAAGGGATGGACTGGTATTATACAAGCAAATGGAAACCAGAAAAAAGCAGGGGTTGCAATTTTAGTAGCAGATACAATTGGCTTTAAACCAACAAAGATAAAGAAATATAAGGAAGGTCACTTCATATTTGCCAAGGGAAACACCCAACATAAAGAGATTTCGATAATTAACATTTATGCACCCTACCAGAATGCTCCTCAATTCATAAAGCAGACCCTAATGGATATGAACAACTTGATATCTTCCTGCACCATAATAGTTGGAGTTTGTTTGTTTTTTTTTTTTTTGAGACAGAGCATCAAGCTGTCCCCCTGGGTAGAGTGCTGTTGCATCACAGCTCACAGCAACCTCCAACTCCTGGGCTCAAGTGAGTCTCCTGCCTCAGCCTCCCAAGTAGCTGGGACTACAGGCACCCGCCACAATGCCTGGCTATTTTTTTTGGTTGCAGCCGTCATTGTTGTTTGGCGGCCCCGGGCTGGATTTGAACCCACTACCTTAGGTGTATGTGGCTGGCACCTTAGCCACTTGAGTCACAGGCGCCTAGCCAATAGTTGGAGATTTTAACATCCCTTTGACAGTTTTGGATAGATCCTCCAAGAAGAAACTAAACAAGGAAATATTAGACTTAAACCTGATGCTAGAACAAATGGACTTTACAGACCTCTTCAGAACATTTCACCCTAGCAAAAAAGAATATACATTCTGCTCATCAGCCCGTGGGCCATCCTCCAAAATAGATCATATCCTAGGACACAAGTCTAACCTCAGCAAATTTAAAAGTATAGAAATTATTCCTTGTATCTTCTCAGATCACCATGGAATAAAAGTTGAACTCAATAGCAACAGGAATCTTCATACTCAAACAAAGTCATGGAAGCTAAATAATCTTAACATGACTGATAGCTGTGTCAAAGATGAGATTAAGAAGGAAATCACCAAATTTCTGGAACTACATGAAAAAGAAGACACCAATTATCGAAACCTGTGGGATACTGCAAAGGCAGTCCTAAGAGGGAAATGTATAGCTTTGGAAGTCTTCATCAAGAAAACAGAAAGAGAGGAAGCCAACAACTTAATGAATCATCTAAAGCAACTGGACAAGGAAGAACATTCCAACCTCAAACCCAGCAGAAGATAAGAAATAACTAAAATTAGGGCAGAATTAAATGAAATTGAAAACAAAAGAATCATTCAGAAGAGCAACAAAACAAAAAGTTGGATTTGTCAAAAGATTAACAAAATTGATAAGCCTTTGGCCAACCTAACCAGAAATAGAAAAGTAAAATCTCTAATATCAGCTATCAGAAATGACAAAGGAGAAATAACAACAGACACTTCAGAAATTAAAAAAAATCCTCAATGATGACTACAAAAATTTCTATTCCCAGAAATGTGAAAGTTGGAAGGAAATGGACCAATACCTGGAAGCATGCTGCCTTCCTAGACTCAACCAGAAAGAATTACAAATCTTGAATAGACCTATATCAACCACTGAAATAGCATCAACAATACGAAATCTCCCTAAAAAGAAAAGTTCAGGACCAGATGGCTTCACATCCAAATTCTATTAAACCTTTCAAGAGGAACTAGTACCTATATTATACAACCTTTTCCAAAGCATAGAAAAAAAAGGAATACTTCCCAACACATTCTATGAAGCAAATATCATCCTATTCCATACTCAAACCAGGAAAGAGCCAACAAAGAAAATTATAGACCAATATCATTAATGAATATTGATGCAAAAATATTCAATAAGATCTTAGCAAATAGAATTCAACAACATATCAAACAAATTATACACCATGATCAAGTTGGTTTTATTCCAGGGTTACAGGGTTGTTTCAACATACACAAATCTATGAATATAATACATCACATCAATAAAATAAAAAACAAAGACCATATGATTCTCTCAATCAACATAGAAAAAGCCCTTGATAAAATCTGGCATCCTTTCATTATAGGCTAAAGGCCTATATACTTCTGGCCAAAAAAGCTGTTTGAGAGAGAGCAGTGAAAAGACTTTGTGCAGGCATACCTGTGAGAAACTGAGGCAGAATCCCATATGGTCAGGTTGGTTGCAGGCGTAAAAACCCCCTGACCTAAGGTCGGCGTGGTCTGTTGCAGGCGTAAAAAACCCCTGACTTTTAAGGCCCACATGGGAGCAGAAGTTTGCAAACAAGTTTTCTGTATGTCTTAGAAATTTATTAATTATGCCTTGCTTAAACTTAAAGTACCTGCCTCCAAACGCTGAAGCCAGCAGGACAGGTATCAATCCACCTTCCTCCTCCAAGCCTCAGGCTTCATCAGATAAGAACAAAAGAAGGAGGAGCTACTCATAAGATAGTCACAAGATGTTTATTCAGGAGATGGATTATGGATTGTAATGAATATTAATGAAGTCATTAATGTACAGTGCACATGTGCAGAGGGATTATAATGAATATCCAATGGACTATGTAAGCCAGGAGAGAAAGAAAGAAACTTGTCATATGCCTGAGAGAGCTGTGAACCCTTTTATTTAAATATACAATTTCAATATGCAAGTCTATTCTCTGTGACATCACTTCTCCATGAGACCCTAACAGCAACATTTCATGCTCAGAATTCTCAAGAAAATAAGCATAGAAGGAACATTTCTTAAACTGATAGAGGACACCCACAGCCACTATAATATTGAATGGTATAAAATTGAAAACATTTCCACTTAGGTCAGGAATGAGGCAAGGATTCCCACTGTCTCCACTGCTATTCAACATATTAATGGAAGTCTTAGCCATTGCAATAAGGCAAGAGAAGACGATCAAGGGTATCCAAATAGGGTCAGAGGAGATCAAACTCTCACTCTTCAATGATGACATGATCCTATATCTGGAAAATCCCAGGGACTCAACTTCAAAACTCTTAGAAGTGATCAAGGAATACAGCAGCACCTCAGGATCCAAAGTCAATACTTACAAGTCAGTAGTTTTTGTATATGCCAACAATAGCCAAGCTGAAAAAACAATCAAGGACTCTATTCCTTTTACAATAGTGCCAAAGAAAATGAAATATCTGGGAATTTACCTAACAAAGGATGTGAAAGATCTCTATAAAGAGAACTATGAAACTCTGAGAAAAAAAATAGCTGAAGGTGTTAACAAATGGAAAAACATATCATGCTCCTGGCTGAGTAGAATCAACATTGTTAAAATGGTCATACTACTCAAAGCAATCTACAGATTTAATGCAATCCCTATTAAAGCACCATTGTCATACTTTAAAAGTACTTGAAAAAATAGTACTTCGTTTTATAGAAAAAAAACCCGAATAGCAAATACATTACTCAGAAATAAGAACAAATCAGGAGGTATCACATTACCAGACTTCAGACTATGCTATAAATCTATAGTGATCAAAACAACATGGTAGTGGCACAAAAACAGAGCGGTGGATTTATGGAACAGAATAGAGAACCAAGAGATGTACTCAGGTGCGTATCATCATTTGATCTTCAACAAGCCTATAAAAAATATTCAGTGGGGGAAAGACTCCCTATTTAATAAATGGTGCTGGGTGAACTGGCTGGTGACCTGTAGAAGACTGAAACTGGACCCCCACCTTTCACCATTAACAAAATTGATTCTCACTGGATAAAAGATTTAAACTTAAGACATGAAACTATAAAAATACTAGAAGAGAGTAAAGGAAAACACTTGAAGAAATTGGCCTGGGAGAATATTTTTTGAGGAGGATCCCCCTGGGCAATTGAAGCAATGCCAAAAATACATTACTGGGATCTGCTCAAACTAAAAAGCTTTTGCATAGCCAAGAGCACAGCAAGTACAGCAAGCAGACAACCTTCAAAATAGGAGAAGATTTTTACAGGTTATGCTTCTGACAAAGATCTGATAACTAGAATCTCCAGAGAACCTAAACTAATCAATAAGAAAAGAATGAATAACCCTATTTCTATGTGGGCAAGAGACTTGAACAGAAACTTCTCTGATGAGGATAGGCGCATGCTCATCATCCTTAATCATCAGAGAAAGGCAAATCAAAACCACTTTGAGATAACATCTAACTCTAGTAAGATTAGCCCACATCACAAAATCTCAAAACTACAGATGTTGGCATGGATGTGGAAAGAAGCTTCTACACTGCTGGTGGGAATGCAAACTAATATGACCTTTTTGGAAAGAAGTTTGGGGAACACTCAAGGAACTGAAAGTAGACCTACCATTCCATCCTGCAATTCCTCTACTAGGTATATACCCAGATGATCAAAAATTATTTTACAACAAAGACATTTGCACCAGTATGTTTATTGCAGCCCAATTCATGATAGCCAAGACATGGAAACAGCCCAAGTGCCCATCAACCCATGAATGGTTTAACAAATTGTGGTATATGTACACCATGGAATGCTATGCAGCCATAAAAAAGATGGAGACTTCACATCTTTTATGTTTACCTGGATGGAGCTGGAACATATTTTTCTTAGTAAAGCATCTCAAGAATGAAAAAAAAAGTACCCTATGTACTCAATACTACTATGAAATCAATATATAACCACTTAAACACTCACACAAATGCCAAAACATAACCATAGTCTGGAAAGTAGAAAAGAAGAGGAGAGAGAGGGGAGGGGGAATATGGGAGGAGGGAGGGTATTTTGGGGGACCTCATCTAATGTGCATGATGCAACGGTATGTTTCAAAACTATTAAGAAATGAATATAATTGTGATGGATGTGTTACTTAGTTCAATGTAAACATTTCACATTGTATATAGAAGCAGAACCTGAACCCCATAAATGCATCAATGTACAATTATATCCTGAACCCCATAAATGCATCAATGTACAATTATTTAAAAAATAATTTAAAAAAATAAAAGCTAAACTTGCCTCTTCTTAGATACAACCCAAGAATCTTTTTCTTAAGGTCCTGGGATCCAACTCTTTGTAATGTAAATAAATATCAAGATACTGCCTCCATTTCCCATAGCAAAGGAGTTAGCCTAAGTACCTTGTTCCAAACTGCAAGTATCTGCTTGCCACAGAGATGAGAAGTTTTACTTTTTCTCTGGATAAAGGTAATTAACCAACAGCTACCCAACGCTGAATTACAAATAAATGAGTAGCAAACGGTGTTGTCATCCTTTCTTACATTAGAATATGTATATAACAGACTGTATCTGCTTGGACATATAAAAAGTGACATTTATGTCTCTCTTTACACTCTCATTAGTGGACTGCCTGTCATGCCCATCCCAGTCTGGTTATAGAATATACATTTTTTTTCTTTTCTACATTTGTGGAGATTTACCGAAATGGCCAGATACTTTATTTTTAATTTTTCCTCGACAATATCAATTTATTTGTGCTCCCTGCTGTTACTAGCCTCCCCTACCTTCACCTCCCCACCTGCCTTTAGTGGCAAATTTGAATGGTAACTTGTTCCCTGTTCACCCGCTACTTTGCTTTGAGAACCGGGAGAGAAACAGCCACCCGCAGGCGCGGGGACCACGACTCCCAGAGCTCCCTGCGCCCGACTTCCTCTTCCGATCTGGAGGCTCCGGAAACCGAAAGTGCTGTGCTTCCGGCGCAGCGCGGAGATTGATTCACCTTCACCTGTGTGGAACCCCAGCTGACCCCAGTAGGACGCCGGGCGGCCGGTAAAACATGAACGGAAGAGTGGATTATTCGGTCACTGAGGAAGAGATCAATCTTACCAGAGGACCCTCAGGTATGTGCGAGCGGGAAATTAGGGGACTTGCGGTTGTAACTGCGGACACCCTTCTGCTGAGCCACATTCACCTGGCTTTGGAATGGGCAGGCCCCAAGCTGGAGTTTTCCTGTAGCGCTTTTGAGTACTTAGAATTTGTTGGTATCCATCATATTTTGAGGAGCCCCTAGTGCAGTCGGATTAACACACATTTATAGTCAGGAAGGGTTTCTTTCTGCTAATGGTGCTAGAAAAGCCTGGAAAAACAGTCCGCTTTAAAGTCAGCATACGGTGGACACCACACCCTTCGGTTGCCTGCTCAATCCCTGGTCCTATGAGGGACCGTTTAGTAAAAGTGGGGGCATAAACGGTGCGGAGTCTGAATGCATAACTGTTTCCTAAGATCTCTCCCTCTCTCTTTTATTTCTGGGAAATTCAAAACGTTAAAATGTTAATTCTTAGGTCCCATCTCAAGGGATTTGGATTCAAAACGGGTTTTTATTTTTTATTTATCACGAGATTCTGATATAACCAAAACCTCACCCCTTCACTTAACCCCTGCTGTCCTATTCCTTGACAATTTTCACTAAACTGGGCTCTTGACGTTAGTACACACTGCCCGCTTTGAACTTTGTTGGCTTTCCTTTACAGCTGTTCATCAGTTAAAAACTTTACCTGTGAAATTAAACTACCTACGTCTAAATCTTATATCTAACCTCTACTAGTTCTTTGATATTTATTAAGCTGATGTAAGCCTTAGTTTATCATCTGTAAAATGGGGATGGTTATACAATACACTTCATAGAGATATGAGAAGGTAATGAATTTATCTGTGTAAAATATTTAGAACATTGCCTGACACACCATAAGCGATGTGTTTGCAATGATTATTATTGCTAATGGATGAATGGCAAGACTGACATACAGTAAGTCCTGCTGAATTCTGTATTCTAAGAATCTCTAATAAGTAATCAAGTATTATGAGCTCTATCTCTGAAATATTTCTGAATTTTTCCGCCTCCTTTGTGTTTCCATCACCACTGCCTAAACAGTTCGTCACCTTTTGTCATCTGCAATTTTACTATAGCTTAATCATCACTGATAGGTTATTCTTTATAAATATGACTTTTCAAATTATCCATACTTTGTGTTTTCCTTTCTGTTATAAAATATTGAAAGTTGGTTTTATTTATGAGAATATGACTTAATTGTTAATCTTTGTTGAATTAGTGTCATGCTCTCCATATTAGCTCCTAAACTTTGTTAAAGGCTAATTCAGATTGCCCAAGTTTTTTGTATTCATTTTTTTTCTTTCTTTCTTTGTTTTTTTTTTTTTTTTTTTTGAGACAAAGCCTCAAGCTATCCCCCTGGGTAGAGTGCTATGGCATCACAGCTCACAGCAACCTCCTACTCCTGGGCTCAAGCGAGTCTCCTGCCTCAGCCTCCCAAGTAGCTGGGACCTCAGGCGCCCGCCACAATGCCCGGCCATTTTTTGGTTGCAGCCATCATTGTTGTTTGGCGGGCCGGGCTGGGGATTCGAACCCACCACCTTAGGTGTACGTGGCTGGCGCCTTAGCCACTTGAGCCACAGGCGTGAGCCACATTTTTTTTCTTTCTTATGTAAATTTCACTTTCTCACATACTTTAACAATTTTTTTTTTTCTTTTTGCAGTTTTTGGCCAGGGCTGGGTTTGAACCCAGGACTTCCGGTATATGAGGCTGGTGCCCTACTCCTTTAGGCCACAGGCACCACCCCTCACATTCTTAATATTTATTGACTTTAAATGCTAATAGGGAAGTTATTTTTAAACTAAAATCTGTTTTTCTGTACTTTTCACGGACTTGTTCTTTTCTTAGGGCCAACTATAACAGTGCTCCTTCCTTTTCTGATAGCTCTGTGAGTTTTTAAAGGCATCTAGTTGTTCTTTTCTGCCTCTTCCTTATTTAGCCTAAATATCCCCAGTTATTGTATTACCTATTGTGATGTTGTTTGAGGTTGATTCTTTCCTTTGCGTAAGAATTTAATGTATTTTGACATAGTCCTTGCACTGTGGCAACTATGGTGTTTCTAGAGTATCCTCATCAGAAAAGAACAGAACCCTGATACTATCTTTCTTGTTATAACACTAAATATTTTTGAAATTCACTATAATACTACTTCATCTTTGTTGGCATTGACTTAACAGTGTTGCCTACTGTTCAGCTCACCATTCACTAAAATTTCTAAGCCGGTTGGTCTTCCAGACTTAAAGTTCCTAGTATTAGCGTTTTTCTAAAACATTGGCATTCTGGCAAACTTCACAGGACTAATTAAGAGGAATGATTATATCCAGTTAAGGTATTTCACCCAAAAGTGGTTTAATTTCTATATTGTGTATATATTTATCCAGAATGAATGGATATATTCACTAATTCACTTCTTGAATTTTTCTAAGCATTTTCATGTCTTAATTATATAAGTCAATGAATTTACTTGGAAAGTGGAGCCACAAATTTAGGATTGAATTTGGATTAAAAACAGTCATTTGAAATTTGATTGGTTCAGTGAACAAGGAATGATTTCAAGTTGCTCCTGAATATCACTCCCCATAGCTGGTTTCCTGGTATGTGATACTCTGGGTCTCTGAGTTTAATTCAGCTTTTCTTCAGGGCTGATATCATAAAGATATATGGGAAAGAAATCAATTATCACCACTGGAAATGTTTACAGAATTTTGGTAGTCCCATAGGAATTTTTCTTTCTATAGAAGAAATATGAAAAGACTTCTAAGTATGCATTTTTTTTTGTAGGCAGCATTGTCATTTTTTGCCTTTATAGGTTAGTCAGGTAACTGCAAGAATGTGTGTACTGTTGGCCTTTTGGGCTAGCATTCTGTCAAGAACAAGAAGTCTTGGCTATTTCCAGTGTTTGGGCCCCAGTTATAAAGCAAATGAACATGTTCTCCCTAAATCTGCTTCCTGCAAGGGAAATAATGCAGTTTGGGAAAGTTATGGTAATAAAGTTAGGAGGTAACAAGAAGCTTGACATATAGCTTGGCATCTCTTTGTATCTACTTTTTCAACTATATAAGGAGAGAGGATGCGCTAGATGACTTTAGAGGTCCTTCTACTTATAAGAGTTTATGATTCTTTGGTCCACTCCACATGTTATTTTATGGTTCCTATTCTGGACTAATTAATTGTTTTAGTCCATTTTGTGTTGCTATAAAGGAATACCTGAGTCTGGGTAATTTATAAAGAAAAGGAAGTTTATTTATCTCATGGTTCTGGGGGCTGTACAAGAAGGATGACATCAGTATCTGCTTCTGGTGAAGGCCTCAGGAAGCTTTTACTTACCACAGAAGACAAAGGGAGAGTAGGCATGTTCTTTGCAGAGAGAGGGAGCAAGGGAGTCAAGAGCATTTGCCCAGGTTCTTTTAAACAACCAGCTCTTGTATAAATTATTATTGTCATTATTATTATTATTTTGAGACAGAGCCTTAAGCTGTCCCCCTGGCTAGAGTGCGGTGGCATCATAGCTCACAGCAACGTCCAACTCCTGGGCTCAAGCGATTCTCCTCTCTCCCCCTCCCAAGTAGCTGGGACTACAGGTGCCAGCCACAATGCCTAGCTATTTTTTGGTTGCAGCCGTCATTGTTGTTTGTCGGACCAGGCTGGATTTGAACCCACCAGCTCAGGTGTATATGGCTGGCCCCTTAGCTGCTTGAGTCACAGGCACTGAGCCCTCTTGTGTAAATTAATAAAACAAAAACTCTCATTACCATGGAGAGAACACCAAGCTATTTATAAGGGATCTGCCCCCATGACCCAAACACCCCCACTAGGCCCCATCTCTAACATTGCAGATCAATTGCAACATAAGATTTGGAGGGAACAAATGTTGAAACTATACATGTATCACTGAATGAGCTGAAGAATTTCAGAGGCAGTGGCCAAAAATCTCAAATACTTTTAAAGGTTAGACAGTTCACCTTTTATTCTTTATGGAATGCTGTCTATTCTTTCTATGGGAGTATAGCTTAATTATACTCTGTAAAGCTGTCACTTTTCTTTTATCAAATTGAGAGCCTGATAATGAGTCTTAAGACTCAAGTTACTTTAAAAAGTGTGACAGGACTCTAATAATAGCTGTACCAGGTAGAGAGTAGCCATAAAACGACTCTATTGTACTTTGGGTACCTGTCTGTAGGCCTGAGGCCTTAGGAGGTTTCAGTAAGTTACTCCTGTTGCATCATCTTTAAAGAGGAATGAGAATCTCTTTTCTTTCTCTGAAGACCTTGCAAAGGATGACATATTTATACAGTGTTTTAGCAATGAATAATTAAGGCAGTTTTGTCTTTCTGGCAATATGCTAGTTACTTTATATGTGTAAACATTAACTCATTTAATCTTCACAGCAGCCCTGAGTGGTAGGTGTTTAGTCCACATTATTAGATGAAGAAATTGTCCCAAAGAGGTTAAAGACTTGCCCAAGTTTGAATGCCAGTAAGTTTCAAAGGATTTTAACCCAGGTCTATTAATTTTACTACACCATAAACTACCTCCCACTATAGTTGTTATGCTTAAGAAGTTGACTGCTTTTCCCTGACCTTTAATTTGTTGTATCACACTATTACACCTTATTCCCTGAAGGATTTGAGGCATATTAGATGACTAACACAATCTACAGTAGAAAATTGTTATAGTTTGCTGTTAGAGTTGAGGGCATATTAAGGTGAGAATCTGAAAACAAAAAGCCCCATTAAGTCCAAGCATTTAAGCCTTTTCAGACTTGTGTACTTTAAGCTCAACCCTGAGACTCTTGCTAACAGTTTTCTGATTTATTCCTTCCTTCATGTATCAAATATATCTGAGACTAAAGTGCTATATCCTTACCCTATTCTCTCTTGATTATAAGAAATCTATCCCTTTGTGGAATTTACAGTCTAGTAGAGACATGATGGCCTTATATGAAAGCTAAATCTCAGAGCAAAGATGCAGATGTTTAGGTATTATGATGAGCATATACATATATTAGTGAGAGGGCATGGAAATTCGGAAGGGAGCCTTTGCTAGAAACGGTCAGGGAATGGAACCACTGCTAAGGACCAGAGTAGTCAATTAAAAGGAGGTAGAACTTAATGTTTGTCTTGTAGAATGGACAAGCTTTTGGCTAGAGCCAGGTTCAGGGATGGGTAAAGCCTAAACAGGAATAGAAGAAAATAAATAAAACATATTTTGAGGTCAGTGAGTAAACCAACCTGGATAGAAGGGAAGTTTCATTTAGGAGACTGAAAGGCTAAGAGGTTGCTAAGGATAGGTAGAGATTGAATTATGGAGAGTCTTCAGTGTTAATGTAGAAATTGAACCTTTCTCTAAGGTTCCATCTTGATTTGATCCTCTTCCATTTCATTAAGACCCAATTCAAGCCTTTCTTATGCAGAATAGATGCTTCCTTATTATCAATACCATTTATAGATTGCTAAACACTTTATTTTGGCTCCTTCTTAGAAGGAAGAGATGAAATGGTTATTGTTTCCATTTTACAAATGAGGAAACCTTAACATTTTCATGGCACAACTCTGTAAATGGCAGATTTAGGATTTTCATCCTCTTTGTGATAATAATCAAAGCTGTGAACCACCATAGATAATTTTTTTCCATTTGCTTTCTCACTTGTGTCTCTTCCTCCCTCTATCTACTTCGCTCCTCTGATTTAAAGAATATTTTATTTCTTATTTTCCTAATACTTTGCTCACTGCCCAACAAAGTGGTAAGTAAATGTTCATGAAATGACTGGGCAAACTGATGGATGGCAGAATAATATAATAGAATGCTTTTAAATAAAGAGAACTAGTAACTTTTTCAGCATCAGAATGTCTTAAACAAGGTTTTCCACTAAGTACAATTTGAGAGAGAGTAAGGTTGGACAGTTACATTGGATAGTAAACTAGCTAAAATACAAGACAGAGGGAGAAGTAATAATGGAAAACCCATGGTACAAGTCTCTTAAAGATTTCTTCAAGAATCAGTCTAAAGATCTTTTCAAAACTATACTTAAGAATGTATAAAGTAATATATCTAGAGATTACTTTGGGAAAATAGGAAAGCAAGCTGATAGATGTTCAACTATAGAAACATTTTGTGAAGCCATGTGAGGGAGAAAAATGGCCAATGACTATATTTGAATAAATGCAAAATTATTTATTGCGGGAAAATATCCAAACTATACTTAAATAGAATCAGAACTGTTGGTTTCAGAAGACTCAAAATGAAACTATTCTTTTTTTTTTTTTTTTTTTTTTGAGACGGAGCCTCAAGCTATCCCCCTGGGTAGAGTGCCATGGCATCACAGCTCATAGCAACCTCCAACTCCTGGGCTCAAGTGAGTCTCCTGCCTTCACCTCCCAAGTAGCTGGGACCACAG